>JAQFXL010000217.1:0-26711 GCA_034693445.1 Edwardzetes edwardsi | reverse complement strand
AATCAGTGTATCATGGACATTATTAGGTGTTTCAGATAACAGAAAGATTTCTTACTATTGAATATTTTTACCTATTTTTAACAAAATGGATATTTATTCAAAAAAAGTAACCAGAGCTGTGAAAATTGGCTAAAAAAGTTCCGATTTTACAAATTTTTACGAAGTGAAAGGTAGCCAGTTGCAGGAATCTTGTAGTTTTTTTTCGACGTAGATCACTTAGATTCCTTTAAACTTTTCTGAAAATATTTATCTTGTTAAAACTAGGTAAAAATATTCTATAGTAAGTGAATGAAATCCAATTGAGATATGAGTGAAAAACTGGTCTTTTATATAAAACATTAAATTTCTCGCATTTGAACTTTTAATTGAATATTTTGAATGAAAACCAATTCAAATATAAGTTATTAATTTGATTAATACAAGAGATGAGAAACAATTGAAAGAACTCAATGTTTGTTCGCAACGATTTGATGGATGAATTTGATATCAAAAGCAATTAAAGTTCAATGAATTCCAGTTTAAAGGATTTTCACTCTTAATTCAATGATTACTTTATAACCAAGGACTTCGATCGTGAGAAGAATCATTAAACAAAAATATAAAAATTGTTCAGATGATTCTTGTGATGAAAATATTTTTTAATTATCCATGAGTAAGTTGATTGCATGTTAAATTGAGTACTATATAACTTGGGTGAAACTTTATTCATTCAAAGATATAGTAATTTAATGGAATAACCAAGATGTTTATTTTTAAAAATGTGGCCATTTTCTAAATGGAAATGTTATAGAACTAGAGCAAATTCAATGAATTTTTCACATACAAGTATTTTTATCAATGCAATTATAATGTGAATAATACATTAGTGACTCATTGATGAGTGAGTGAGTCATAAACAGGTCTGATATTGATTAATAAAACACCCAGGTATGTATTTTATACAATAAATAAACTGCAAATAATGAGCAAGAAATTAATTTCCAATAATTATTAAGAATATTAAGAATATATTGGAACCAAATCTGAATTAAATTTGAAAAAGCTTTGAACCGAAAAGTCTTCCACTTTCTAATCACATTCAAGTGTTTAATATACTTTTCGTTTCTCACATTTTCCTTACTTCTCTTGTGAATCACCAAGCTAACCAACACAAGCATAACAAAGTTTAAAAACCCCTTTTTCGGTAAAAGTCTTGCAGTCTCTTTGATGGCTTGATTATATCCTTCTCCCTGTCCATACAAATCCGGAAATACATTATGAAAGTCAATTCTGCGCTCTTTTCCGCCGCGTGAAATGCATTCCCGGGTGAATCGTTCAGACAAATTTGTTCCGGTTTCTTCATCAATCGCTTTTAAGGAGTGATGAAAAATAGTCTCTTCTGTGTACTTTTTTGGAGTCACCAAAACCATTAAATACAAAACGCATAAAATGCATAATATACTCGTTATAAAACAACCAAGATATTCATTCGAAGTACTGATTGTATTAATTATTACCAGATCAATTAAGGTATAAGCAAATGATATAAGTTGAGTGAGCACCATTTTCCTAAATAATACTACGACTTAAGGCCCTTTCAAGGTCTTCCCATGTGCATTTGAAAAAATCGATTCTATGTGTAAATAATGGTTACCATGGTGATTTCTAGTTCTGAAGAAAACTTTCAATTTCTCACATTTCAAGTTTTAATTGAATATTTTGGTGAATGAAAACCAATTCAAATATAATTTATTCCGAATTTCAATATTGAATTCAAGTTTTGGGCAAAATATGAGTTCCAATCACTCATAAAATGCAAATCCATTGATTAGACTTTCAGTTCAGACATTCCGGCTCTTAATGGATCCGTTTTTTCAATATCACAACTTATGCTTAATTAGCAAAAATTAAAATAAAATGTTAGGAATTCCTCTTTTATTGAAAATAGTTTCCGTCAAAAAGTATTTAAATAATTAGTTTCATATTTTCGATAAATTCATGAGTTTTTCAAAATTATTTTTTACGCATCGGATGAGAAAACTTCAAAAACAATCAAATTATAAATCATTCAAAACTAACATTCCGTGAGTTTTAAGCGAAAATATGATCGCAATTAACAAATGATTGGAGAAAAGTATTGAGAAAAGTGTGAAAAATCTGACTTTAATTAATTCACGAGTTTTTAATTATAAGACTCAAACTTACGATTCATTTCAAATGAAACTTCAAACCAAACAAAAAGAAGAGTTTGTTTTGAATACCTGTGCGAATATCACGAACTTTTGAAACATTAATGAATGTGGACAGCCTTTCATTAGAGACATATCCAGGCCATTGTGATAACAGTTTATTCGATTAGTAACCGACAATAATTTTATTCATTAAAAGCCTAGATTAAAGTCTTGGTTAAATCGGTCAAAATGTTGTTAATCGATGGTATAATCTCTACCGAGAATTCTTTGTTTAATAATTTCATGGATCAAATAACAAATCAAACAAATTTTACACGTTTTCTGACATAACGTTTGCCTTCTGAGAGTGGGATTCACATCAAGTGATTAGTTATTTCAAACAATTTATGAGATTCTTGTGATTGAAATTTTTGCAATCATTTTCCTCATCGAGTGATTTATATCCGATGTATTCCCAGAACTCATAAATATTGCAATTTTTATATTAGAATATTTGCTTCGATGAAACATAAAATCAAAAAATGTTTGTCATTCATAGCAACTGATTTCAGACTTGAATTTCACAGAACCAGGGCTTTGAAAAGCGTCGGAAATCCAGGAAAACATTATTATCTTCTCCACTAATCGAAATCTTTTGACATTTGGCTCTCAATAATAAGTTTTTGTTAATTGAGATAATCCTCAAAATTGCATTTCTGGTTGTGTTTCCCTTAAAACTAGTCCTTTCCTCTGCCATCGAAGGCTAATAAATATTTGCAAAATAGTCTTTCTCTAAGTTATTGCAAATCGATTGCGAAATATATTCAAACATTTATGTAAATTAATTAAATTTATTTTGATTTTGTTTTTACTTTTACTTTCATTTTTGAATCGAGAAAATGATTTCTGATTGTATCGAATGTTAGCTATAATTTAAATCAGATTTAATCGAAGATAAACTCATTTCTCCAAACAATTGATCAAAAATTTCCCAAAACTTCTTTTTTCGATCAGTAAATCAATTTTCCGAAACAGGACTCAAAGATGTATTAAATTATAATCAGATCTTTGCATAAACCCATAGAAAAGCCCAAAAACGCATTCAATTAATTCATGAAAACAAAAAATTTGAGGAAAATATATGTTTTGATGTGAAAAACCTATGAAACTAAAGGAAAAGAGTTGAAGATTATTAAAATCAAGTTCCGATTCGTTTCACTCAATAGATTTCCTCTCAGGGATGAGCATCAAGGTAAGGCTTTTAATTAACCATGGCCAGTAGAAAGATTTGCACAATTCATGCTAATAACTGGGCATAACTTAACTGCTTATTTCTAAATGTTTAGTCTGACCCAACGCTTCCCTATTGTCTGATCATTACTGTCATCAGATAAGAGCCAACAATTAGAATCACTGAACCGTTTAATAGACCAAAGAAATTGTGGTCAACTCTAAAACAGTGCGAAACTCATTGAGACAATTTTGGTTTACAATTTCAAAAGAAACTTATCTAGTTAATCACAAAAGAGTATAATTTGTTTTCATTAGAATGACTGTCAAGTTCTCTGTAATATATTTTGATATCGACTTAATTAAAGCCAATTCCTCTCCACTTCCTGTCTCTACAAATGAAAAATTATGAAATATATTCTAGCTTTTAATCAAAAACTTTTTATTTTCACTCTATTTCTGATGTTTTGCGCAAAAATTTATTCTTTTATTCAACAAATTATGAGAAACAAAAATTTAAATAAGTTTTGCTCTCAAATGGATTCAATCGAAAACATTAATAAAGTTTTTTTCGGTTAAAACGAAAAATTTATACATTTATTGCAATAAATCATAGAATTACTGATAAATGACCGAAATTTTCTGATAAACCAAACTTATTAAATGTCGAAAACGAGTTTCGACTTTCGATTGCAATTAAGTGATAATTGTTTGGATTGTTTTTAAATGACTTAAACCTTAATCCGAATGAAAGAACAAAATTTCGATTTATTTATCGAAATATGTTTTGATTGACTCAACAAATGATTGGAAATAATAGTTTTGTTATGAGTTTTCATTGCAATCAATTGTAGCGAAAGAATTGATTTGAAATCGAGTTTCAATACAAAAGTTGTTCCAAAATGTGAGCCAATAGTCAAATATTTTCACCTAATTTTTTGAGGCCAACAACTGAGTGAATAGAAATACCTTTGTATTTGTTCAGAAAAATAACACAAAGAAGGGTTTATTAAAATTTTATTGATTGAGATGATTGATGCGGAACTGTATCCACACAGAAGAGGACCTACTCTTCTGTTCGACAATCAACTGAAAAAACATTTTATTAGATTTAATAACTTTTTTTCAAAATCCATTCAAAAACAAATCTCTAATGGAATCTGAAATTAAAGTCTAAAAAACATTCAAAACTGGAAACTTTAGGGCAATTCCTGAGTGAATGACAATAAATTCAATTGATTATCAATAAATAGATGGGAATAATCAAAACGAAAAGACTGTTCTCTGACTATAAGTTTGGACCAAAAAAAATATTTGGAACAGAAAAAAAAGTTTCTCACAATTATTGTCAATTCAAAGGCTTTCTTATCAAAGTTTTCAGTCTATCAAAGGTTTGTTTGTTTGAACGCTAAATAAATAAATTGCAAAAATGTTTTTCATGTGAAGTACGATATTATCGAAGTCTTTTCCGTTTGGTTTCGACATAACTGCAAACTTTCTTTATTGAGACAAAAAACTGTTAAAACTGTTGTTAAGTATATCTTTCAATAAATTTTGCAATAAATATAAAAAAACATTTAATGGACTTCAAGTGACTAAATGCTGATTATTAGCATAACTCTTATATTGGTTATACAGGTTGTGCTGCAACCTAACTATCATTACCTGTCTTGATATGGCAGCACCTGTCATATCGGGGACTGCCAATACTGTGCAATGACCAAGGTCTTATTCTATAAATACTTATATTTCTATTGAAACAATTCTGAATAAAGCGTTTCTCAACACAAAAGTCTTCAAATAAAAGATGTTTTGTGAGCACAAAATGAGTCATTTCTCATATGGTTTGGGTTTGGGTTGAGTTACAAAGTAAGCCAACCCTGTGCTCGGTTAACAACAGAAGCACTCTCTTACTGTCAGTGCACTGCATTTTTGTGCTATTTTCTGGTTTTTTCTCTCCCTCTCCTCAAAAAGACTTGATTTTTGTATTTCAGAAATTGTATGTCGAGCTAAGAGTTTGGTGATTCCGTCACTGCCTGTACCGCCAGTACTGCAAGTGCTCTGTCGAGGCCTCGACTATCAGTCAGTGCTAGAGTCGATTCGCTCATATGATGACTCACTTCGCGAGAGCTTTAAATTCATAACAAGAAATACTGGCATTAATTGTATTAACACTCAGTCTATGGAGAAGTGAAGTGAAAAACAGAGGAAATAAATGACTGAATATATGACTAGTTTTGTGACTCTTTATTGTGTTTATTGTCACCAAAAATGAGAGACTTTTGCTGAGAGAAACAAATGTGAAAAACACTACAAACGCCTCTTCAGTCTCTTTAGTTCAGTCTTCACTTCCAGACCACAGACTGTCCTCACAATCAATGAATATAAACATCACATCAATTAAGAAGTGAAACAAATGATTGAATCAATAGTTAAGTAAATCAGTAGTTATTTTGACATCAAATTAGTGGAAAAATTTTGATATTAAATAAATGTTTAAATAATTTGTTTATTAATCAAAAAATTGTGTTTTTGTTTGTTTACATCCCTTTATATAATAGTATTTTAATAGTGTTTTGTAGTAATTAATAGTTTAATAATAATTAAATTTCACTACAAATCGGCTCCTATTGAGTGGTCGGTGCGATGCGTGAATATAAAGTGGTTGTGTTGGGATCGGGAGGTGTCGGCAAATCCGCTCTAACCGTCCAATTCGTGTCCAACACTTTTATGGAGAAATATGATCCGACAATCGAAGACTTTTATCGCAAAGAGATCGAAGTGGACGGCAGGCCCTGTGTTCTCGAAATACTGGACACTGCCGGTACAGAACAGTTCGCCTCAATGCGCGACCTCTACATAAAGAACGGACAGGGATTTGTTGTGGTCTACTCTATCACAAGCCATCAGACATTTCAAGACGTCAAGAATATGAAGGAACAGATCGTTAGAGTGAAGGGCACAGAAAGGGTGCCCATACTTCTGGTCGGCAACAAAGTAGATATCGAACACCAAAGAGAAGTTACTTCCGGAGAGGGCATAGCATTGGCACAGCTCTGGTCGGCGCCATTCATGGAGGCGTCGGCGAAGAGTAAACTAAATGTCAACGAAGTGTTCGCCGAAATCGTTAGAGAAATGAGTTTTAATTCCGTTAAAGAAAAGCCTAACTATTGCTGTAATGTTTGCGGATTTAAATGTAATATACTTTGACTTCTGTCTGACTGCTGTCCACTTTTCAGACACTCCTATCGACGGATAACTCAAATCAATTGATACCCGAATCGGCTTTAAATCAAATATTGGTTTTCTTTCAATGAAACAGACGTTTAATAATTGAATATTCAGTCAAACCATTGACTCAAACAAAGACTAATTTTTATTACAATTATTATTATTATTATTATTATTCATCCATTAATTCAATCACTTTTTGTACGACAATTACATCCAATTATTTTTCAAGTCATCCGAATATATATTCATCGCAAGTGAGTAATAATTATCTCTTTTTTCGTCTACCAATTCCTCTATTAATTGCTAGGATTGTTATTTTCGCTAATTTTTTCGCATATTTTCAATTCAAAAGTCAAACAAAATTTTTGTCAGTATTTTAATTAGAGATACGTTTACTTCAAACCATTGCTATTCATATCCAATGGCTTTGACTGACAATTAAAACACTTTTTCATTGATTTTTTAATAACTTTTTAGTCAATTCATATAATTAATGAAAAATATATTCTGTATTTGACTTTATTTTATCAGTTTATCAGAAATTTATATTTGATTTGAATTTCTATTCTAATGATCGCATGAATAACGAGATAAACATTGAATTTCTCTCTGAATATCAAATATCATATAATATTTAATTAGCTTTTATTTGAATTGAGGTTTTGGCCCAAAATTAATGCCAAAACTCTGCCTATGTTTAGGAAATTGAATCCACAAATGATTGCATTGCTTTCAGTAATTCATTAATTTTTGTGTCAATTATTTTAATTGAATTACAAATGTTTTTGAGTGAAAAAACTTTTATATTCTCTCTTTTAGACCACTATTACTCTCATCACTACTCACGAAGAATAATTAGATAATTAAGACATTGGAGTTGAGTCACATGAGTCCGACAAATGAAAAGAAATGGCATTTTGTTGTTGCCATCAATTTGTCTGAACGTGTGATTCACTCCGTCTTATTGTCTCAGAAAAACAGCTCATTTTTCTATGGATTTTCGCTGAACGCAAAAAATCATTAGAAATGTCGCTCCGATGAGTATTCTTCGGCGGTTCGGATGCCGACCAAAAGAACGTCATATTTATGTGCCTTTAAATGTTATGATTCATATCAATAGTTAGGGCGAAGAATACCCTTAAATTTGATTAAAAATTATTAATTCAATTACTATTCAATCGATTTATGAATTGTTTTAACCATTAGTTTGAATTTCACGTGAATTATGTGATGCAAAATGCAATCCCTTTAATGTATACTTTTATATAATAATAATAATTAATTGATTTTAGTTTATATTAATGAGAAACACAATCAAAGGTCCCATCAATTTCTGTTACAATTTCTCTATATTTTCAAATATTTTAAACCAATTCTAACCTAAAGTATAATTTGAATTTCAGATAAATTTTTTGTATCCTTTTTTTACAATCTATTTATAATAATATTTACAAAACTTTATATACAATAAGTTTATTATAATATGTTTTCTCTGAAGAAATCAAATAATTTTTTATATAATAAGAATTATTTGTCGTTTAAATATGTTTTCAAATATGTTTACGACTTATACTTTGCCTCAGTTTTGGGACACAATTATTATTTGAAATGTTTTGTGAAAGCATTTGAGAAAAAATGCATCACTTTTTCAAATGATTTTAAAACTCATTTTTCCTATTTTTTCCCACAGAATGTAATTTCAAACAAATGTTTTTCAATTGTATTATCGTTTTCGCAATTTTCCATTTTCTATACAATTCAACAAAAAATTGATTCAATTTTTGATTTGTTTGAGTTTTTTATTATATATTTTCACTTTTTTTGTTATTTTTTATTAAAAACTCTGTTTTTAAGTTTTTGAATGTAATTACGATTAAAACTTTCAGTTGTTTTCAAAACACAAATCGCCTGCAAAACGATTGCCTAAACTTCTAAGAAAACTTTGTTGTCATTCAAAGAGCAATAAAAATAACGCCAAATGTTTACTTCTGGATAATATCATTCCTCTGGTTCTCTATCTCTGAATGTCTTTGGAAGGAAAAGAGTGTCTCTTTGTTTATCTATTTCTAAAACACTGTTAAATATATTTTACATTGAATTCTAAGAGAAGTAAACTAATTGTTATAATAATTAATTGAAATAATTATAAGTCATTATCAGTGCTTCGGTCGGCGACGACAGCAAAACTTACCCTTCAATTGGTTCACAACTTCTACTGTTTTTCTGCGCTTCTCTACCATTATATGAATGCAATTTATTTTAACTAAACTATTGGCAAACAATTCCCAGAATAAGTCCGCAAATAATTACGAAATTCAACTGTTGTTAAACAGGCTGTAAATCGCAACTTTTCTGCTTGTTTATATTTCTAAATCCAAATGAAAAGTCTGTTCAAATAAGCAGAGAATAAGTGATGCCTTTTATTGATTATTAGTTTTGCTGTCAGACGACGACTCCATTAGTTATTAGTTTTAAAATTAATTCAAATTTTAAGACAAAACTATTGTATTATATATTATTTAGACGACAATCGGGTGATAATTAACTAATTATCCTTTGAAACAGTGAACAGAGAAATAAAACAAATTACTATTAATTACAACTAATGGTTATTCTGTCAGTCATTTTACAAGAATTTAGTTTTCATTATAATTTTTTGCCGACAAAAACAAATTCCTTTCAATGAGTCGTTTGTTTTGTGTCCTCTAAAAAGCTCATATTTATTGTGAGTCCACCACTAATACTACCGATCCGTTCAGAGATTCCGATCTGTTATTATGTTATTAAATGAAATGAGAAACTAATTGTCGAAAGAATTGAAAATACATTTATTATAATAAATATAGTATTTGACAAATGAATAAAACAGAGAATTTAATATTAATATCAATTCATTGCTTTATTTATTGCAAACATATATTCAATATATTTTTTGTTATCAATTTTTTAGCAAAACTTGATATCAAGTAAGTTATCAAACAGTCATTAATCATAAGACTAAATAGTTTTCTGTTAGGTTTTAATTTCCAGTGCCGTCGAGACTGTATTTGTGGTAATTGTTTGCACCGGAAGTTTCAATTGATATTAAATTATATGCTAATAATAATTCAGATGTTTTGGTGATTATAACTCATTGAGTCTCACAACTCTTGAGTTATGAGTCACAGCCAAATGATGTCCGTTCCTCAGCTCAACCAGCAGATCAGGTCAGTCGTCGAGTGTTTATTTGTATTTTTCTGGGTTTTAATCGAAATTCAATCAATCAAATGCTGGTTCTGTGGATCCAAACAAACCGTAAGAGTTGTTGAGTTTTTTGCTCCTTTTCTGTTTTGATTGCAAACTTTCAGTGAATGTCTGGTCTGTCTTCTGATTCAGAATTAGAATTGAAATAAAAAAGTTTTCATTTCTTTTTTGCTGATAAAACATATTTTTTGTCTCTTATCTCTACTTTTCTGTCGTTTCTCTTCTCATCTCATCTCTACTCTGAAGTTGAGCTTTGATTTTGTGGACAACTCTTATGTCTCCTTTTTTCTACGAATGTCTTCTGGTTTTTGCAATTCTGTTATTTTGCTCTGAATTTGCTTTAATTAAAATCAGATATAATTGAATAAATTCTAGGAGAAAATGACACTCAAATCCGATTTCTTTATCCATTGAATAATTTATGAGTAGTTTTTGTTTCGTTAAAAATTCTTTGACTTTACTCTTGAAATGAAAAATCGTTTACTTCTTGTTTTGAATTCACTTTTTCTCGAGTGTCAGCTCTTCTCTCCTCTACTAATGAGTCGCTTTTTTAATGACAAACTCATAGATAAGGTTATCCCTGGAATAAAATTTTGTTGTTTTTATTAGTCAATAATTCTTCTGAATTACTCTTTGATCAGTCGATGATAAGTCACATCTCATTCAACGATAAACATATTCTCTTATATTCATCAATATTATCATAACCTCCAAGTGTTGAGTCTTCAGGGAAAGCATTTCTTCATCAAAAGCATTGAATACCCAAAATAGTTGACTCATTTCAAAAGCAAAAATCTATTCATCAAAAATTAAGAAATATTACACTTATTTAAACACAATTTTAAAGTGTTTTTAAATTGAGAGGAATTCCGAAACTTTACAAACGAGCAAAGATTGGGAATAGGATTACACTCTTTTTTTAGAGGAGAGCCTCGAAAACTGATGGCTAAAAAATGTTTATTTGGAGAAAAATCTACTATAAAACAGTGTTTTTATTTTAATCTCATGAATCACTGTCTAATTCAATGTCTGTTTGTTTCTTAAACAGTCAATTAGGAGGAAAAACCAGATATTTCTCAAAAAAAATGTTGAAAAAAGTCTTTCCTAACAAATCTTTGAATGAAATAAATGGATGAGTGAATGACTCCAATCGGAAGACTAATAAAGGCCTTACTTTCTTCCAATTCTGTTCACTCTTTTTTGACAATTTTAATCCAAAGATTTAGTGTTTACTATAATTCAATTACTTTTATATTCGAGATTCAAAACTACTTTTCCCCTAAAGAATACATTTTAAGTGAAAAATTGTTTATAAGAGAGCTTTAAATTGAAATCGATTTTCAAACATGAGTTCGAAAGACCCGGAGATTTAGATTTTTGATGATTTGTTAATACTTTATGATATCAGTTCTAAAATAACCATAAATTTGCTGATATTCGACACTTTAGTCATGAAAATCATCCGAAGTTTTGCGAAAAAAAGAAATTGTTATTTAATATTCAATTCATTGACTTCTTGAGTAGGTTTGAGATTATTTACTGTGTATTCTGAGATCACTATGGGTTTATCCCCTGAGCGGTGAAAATGTTTATTAGCTTTTTATTGCATTAAAATCTTTTATTATTCACATTCATTGATATTAAGAAAACTCATGAATTACTTATGAGATTGTTTTGCAGGAATATATTAATTTTGAGCTCTGCATGAGAGGAACGGCATAAATCATATCTCAAAACTTGTGCTTTAATTTATTAATTGATTTGATTGAAACTAAAAATTATTCTGAACTTTGATTTCATAGATAGGATCCGATAGTGTAGTGAACTTCAGCAACGGTTCAAGTAGTAGTAGCTGTGCTGCTGTTCACCACATTTTGCCTGAATACTTGATCAATTTGTTATTTGACCATATTTGAACATATATTATCGATTAATGGGTTAACTCCAGTGGAAGTCATATTTTTTGTGTTTGTGCCTCTCTCTCTATTAATTCATTAATAATGGCCCATGATAAATAGGACTCTATAGGAGAGAGAGAGATTTTTCGCGTTTCATTACTTCCTCTCCGATAGCTTTGTTTGAGTAAACTTTTCCAATACTTTTCAAACCATAAGTTGTTTTTTATCCGACCATTACTTAGTTTTTCATTCATTAAACCGATTTTCAATTCCATAGCCTTTAGGAAAAACTAATTAAATTTCTTTTTGAAATTGAAAATTTGTATTTAACCCATGTTTTCAAGTATTCGTTATACAAATTAAGTCAAATCACAGTTAAAACTAAGTATTGTTTCAATCAATCAATGGGTTTATAACTCGAGTGCGAAAGCGTTTCAATTTGTTTTTATTGAATTTAATATTTCTCTCAATTACTTAACTCATTATATTCTCACGAATTTCGTCCCAATCATGAAATTCGTGATAAAATATCCGCCGAACTTTCAAAAAAAATCATCTTCTGTTAGGTTCGCCATAAAAAATCAAATATTATGCCGGGATTTTGGTTCAGTGAATCTTAACTCGATTACATAATAATTGGGTAAATTATAATCACTTGCCTTTCACTATATCTTTATAGCGAGCTATTTATAATTCACTCCAGTTTTCACCAGTAAATTATAATTTAAAAGTAATCTAGCTAAAAGATCCAAGTATTGTTCGCTCGATTTTTTATTTTCAGAGTCAATTGCTTTCTTAAAATAAATTCTTTAATACAATTATAGCAAAAGTTATAATTAATTTAATGGGATTTCATAAATCATGGCTCAGGGAAGAGTTGATCCCCTTCTCGGCTCAAAATTCAGAGCAAATTTGTGAAAACAAAACAAGTTTTCCACACATTTTCGCTTTAATTGTGTTTATATACAACTTTTTGAAGTTTTCTTTCAATAAATAGAATAAATTTCCAAAAATTAAACATTAAATACAAAAAAAGTTGTGTTTGTATTTGAAAATTGGAAAAATCAAAAATTGGGTCAAACTTTATGTTCCTATTTATTGATTCACACAATTCATCCGTGAAGTCAACGGTAAACAATCGAATGATAGATAGATATGATTCTAATTTTACAAGTTCTTAATGGATAACTTTTTTGATGGTCTGTCGATATTTGAAAATAATTTCTACTGTTTTTAATCGAAACAAAAAATTAAATTTAAAAATATTGAAAAATAAAATTAAAATTAGAAAAAAGAAATGAAAATTTTAAATATAATTATGGATTAGATTTGTATTCGAGTTAATTGTGAGTCGAGACCCGAAGAGGACTATAATTACAAACATATGTTTAAAATTAAATTTTAGTTCAAAAACAAGAACCTTATTAAACAATTTAACAAATGTTTGATAAGTAAAGGCGTCTTCTATTTGAGGTCGTTCTCTAATGATGGATGACCTCAAACCAGGAGATTCTAAGCAAAGAAAAATTAATTATACCAAAAGTTAAATCTGATATCAAAAGCACTCACTATTCAGTCAGTTATTGTCTGTCCTATTGTTTGCTAAACTAAGGCTGTGTTTTATTAGACGAGGAGTTAATTAATGTGTATTCGGTTTATATATGAGTTGTTAGGAATAGTTGGGCTGACATACAGTTTGGTCGAAAAGTTGTTTAATCAAATTAATGGTCATTTCATTGAAGTGATTAATCAATGCAAAAGTTTTACGCAATCAGTGCTAACAATTAGATTGCGATCAAAATTAGCAAAACTGTTGAGAGAATTATTACTTTGAGCCAAAAGTCGTATTCATATGAAAGCCATATATTTTCAGAAGAGATAACGAAATCAAATCAAAATTATTTGTTTATTTAGTTTTTGAGATAAAGTCCGCAATTTGTTTAATGTCTCATATATTTTGAATGAGATATCAAATACTTCTTTAGTTTTGTCTCTTTTTCTTCTTTGATGTCTTATTTATATTCATTACTTTTCGACACAATTAAGGTCTGGGTTTATGGTTATCCAAAAACACTTCTCAAAAGCCGGAAATTTTCTACGCTATTGAAAGCATTAAATTGTTTTTATGAAACTAATGGTACGACAAATCACTGGGAAATTCATATAAATCACCGAACAATAAGCTAATGGAGTAATCGAATTAAGCTCTGAGTAAAAAAATGTTCCCCGGATTACACCTAATAGTTAAGGAATTTATACGTGGATTCAGTCATTAATTAATGCAAAGAATGTAATAAATTCTTATGAAATACAACAAAATTTTATATAAATTAAATTAAAATCTAAAATAATGTGGGCTTTTTAGGAAGGTTAAATGTATCTTGCTCATAATATCAGAATTTAAATGAATTTACTGGTTAGGAATTTTTAAATCGCGTTTAAAAGCGTCACTTTTAATCATTATTAAACTGAACTAAAAACAATTTACCTTTAATTCAAAAAGTGGTCTCTTTTTAAATATGAGCTCTTATTTGTCATTCGGTTACATAATATAGGCTTAAAAAGTACTAAAACTTCAAGTTTGAAATTGAACCCCAATTGAAATCGCGCTCAAATTACATGAGAATTACACCCTTTGTTAAAATCATTTGAGTTTTAGTTTTAACCGTTTAAATGTCTGATAAAGTAAGAGATTTCGGTGATAAACCCGAAGCACAAACTTTGGAGGAATTGATGAATTCCATGACGACCACAGAAGCAACTACTTCATTTAACCAACCCAAAAGAGCCAGAGTGAATTTTGAAAACGAGGATGGTGATCAAGATCTAATAGACGCCATGTCTAATACTGCCATAACTCGGGAGGATAATAGTGTCGGCACTCAAATTGTCGGTATGTTGTCTTAGTTATGGTCTAAAATTGATTTAATTGACCTCTACTTTGTGTGATTCAGCGCCAGAAACCCGTAACCGTTGGGGTCGTCCTCCGAGAGATTATATCAATCCCGATATCGATTCGACTTTCTTCCAGCAAATAGACATCGATTCATATGTTGGGTCAGTCAGACCAGGAATGCCCGGACCCGACAAAGGTGTCGTTCCCATTATAAGAATGTTTGGCGTTACTGAAGCGGGTGTTTCGGTGATGTCTCACATCCATGGTTTCACATCCCCTGCAATTCCATCCAAAAATAGCTCCTCCTCTTTAGAGCACAACCATTCGATTGAAACTGATATCGATTTCGTGATTGGATTTATGGCCGACACTCATGTCGTGGGTTGCAATTGGATTGAACTGCCGGCCGGTGCCTATACTGTCCGACTACCCGAGGAAATGGAGTCTCGTTGTCAGCTCGAAGTCGACATCGCTTACAACAAATTCAAATCATATAAACCGGAGGGCGAGTGGTCTAAAGTAGCGCCGCTTCGGACTCTTAGTTTTGACATAGAGTGTCCTGGTCCCAATTTCTCATTCTTGACGCCAAAGTGCTCTGTCATTCAAATCGCTAATCACGTGAGACGGGCAGAGGAAGAGTCTATTAAAGTTATATTCTGTCTGAAAGACTGCTCTCCTATTGAAGGCCACGAAGTAATCTGTTTCGACGATGAGAAGCAACTTCTGAAGGAGTGGTCAGACTTTGTTCGCCAAACGGATCCCGATTTGTTGACCGGTTATAACATTCAGAACTTCGATTTGTGGTATCTCTTAGAAAGAGCCAAACAATTAGAGTTACATTCCTTTCCCTTTTTGGGTAGAATTAAAAAATCTCAGACAAGAGTTAGTCCGCAAACCATTTGGTGGCAACAAAAGGGAAACCCTTATAATAAACGGGAAAACAAAGTCATTAACATTGAGGGTAGGGTTCAGTTCGACCTCTATTTTACCATTTTTAGGAACTATTACCTAAAAAAGAATTATAAATTGGGAACCGTTAGTAAGCACTTCCTCGAAAACCAACTAAAAGGAGACGTCACAGTCGAACAAATGGAAGTCCTACAGACGAACGGCAACGCAGAGGACCGTAGAAAAATTGCAGTCTATTGCTTTCAGGACGCTTTACTCCCCCTTAAACTCATTGACAAATTGAAGTTTGTTATAAACTACATGAATATTGCCAGGGTCACCGGCGTTCCACTCAAGTATCTCCTGGCAAAAGGTCGACCATTAGACGAATTAACTGCCAATAGTGTAGATCATCAGAGGTTGCAATCATTGGGACCGCAATTGTTTGACTCAAACAGTTGTCTCATTCTTATGGTTTATTTTAGCGGTGATTCGAATCCCCATTCAATCGATTCTTTGCAACAAATCATTCAAAACAAGAGTTGTCTCCAAAAATACATTTTAGCGAAACGTATATTAATTGAAGGCTTCGATAAAGTGGTCAAAGATTCCAAACAATAAACTTTAGAGCAATTAACAAGCAATTATTGATAACCAAGCTAGCTTCTAGAAGTGCCACACAATTAGAGACAAACCATTTATGAACTTTTGATAAAGATTTTGAAAAATAGAGCCAAACATTCCCTCATTGTGTGAACAATGTATTTAAATTTAGCTACTTCACTTTATTTTCCGATATAAATTGACACTTTTAGCAGGATATTTTCAATTTAAACTTACTAGATAATTAAGAGTCTAAATTATCTAAATTTTAGACCCTCTAAGTTGGAGAGTTGCATAGAAATGACTCCCTTTCCTCATATCTGTTACGTATTCTATGAATGAAATATGAATTTGAAAAACAGCTGATATTTGTTTGAAATATTTTTTTTGATTCGGTTTTAATTAATTGTCGATTAATTGGAGTAATAATTAATGAAATAAAGACTTTAATGTCATATAAAATGAGTGACAAATGAGAAGACATTTAACTCTCAAAACAGTGACAAAAATGCAGTAATTTTTGTCGAAATTGAAATTCAATTCAATTAACTGAACGATGAATTCATTTAATGAAGAAATGCTTCAGAGGTTGGAATCATTTGGACCGCAATTGTTTGACTTAAGCGGTTCTCTAAGCCTCTGGATTGAGATAATCGGCACTTTAGACACCAATTCAATAGACTCTTTACTAGAACTGATTGAAAACAAGAGTTGTGACCAAAAATACAATTTAGCGAAACGTATATTAATTGAAGGCTTAGATAAAGTGGTTAACGATTCCAAGAAGACTACGACAATAGAAATAGTTATCGATGACGAAGAAGTGGCAGACAATGAGGGACTCATAACACCCGACTTGTCTGAAATAGAATCTATTGATTCAAATGAAGAATCAAATCAAAGACTTATTGTCGACGAAAGTGAGACCAAAAATAAAGACAATGAAGAGAAAGAGGAAGAAGACGACGAGGAAATCATTCTTCCAGTGAACCAATCGAGTGAATTACTAGACACGAGTGATGATTACGTGGACGCCACCGAACTCTCGCCCTTAGCTATGAGTCCAGACTCTTTCCGAAGTGTTTTGAGTTCACCCGACTTTCCGACTACCAGTTCGGCTGATATTTCCGACAAAAGAGATACAAATTTGAATGCAAACACAAGTTTGGAAATACTGGTCGACAGTCAAACCCAGTCTTTGAGTGAAAACATGTCGGCGTCGACGCCCTTCAAAAGCGGAATTGAGGGCCGACTCAGTGGTGAAATCCTGAGTCTATCGCCCATTACTTCACTGTATTCTCAGAACAAATCAAGTCCTTCGCCGACCATATCATTGAATATGTCGTTTACTTCTAGTCATTCCCCGAAATCGACGGTTAGTTCGAAACATTCAAAGCGATCGCCCACTAAATCGCCAGAAAAGATAATCGAAGAATACAAGTGTTTGGTTCCATACGAGTCCTACTGTTCCGAACAGAAGTACTTCAAAGCCAGTAATGAAAGCAATTCTCAGAGCGATTCCGTTGTCTCTGACTTTCTTTACCATAAAATTATTGACGAAAATATCAAAACTATTGAAACAAATAATTCATAACATTTTGAACACTATTTTCATGATTTCATTCAATAAAACAATTTTTAAACTCATTTTGAAATTCAATTATCGATAAGAAGTAAAACAAACGAAAAGCAAAGAATTGAATCAAACTTTTGTTTTATTTGAAAACAGATGGCAATAGAGCTTTGATTTTATTTAATACAAAAACAACGTTATAATAATATGAGTTGAGAGAAGGGGTTCGGCTTTATGTCTATTTCATCGATAAAATGATTGCAAAGAAAAGTTTTTGGGCTTTTTTGTGATCAAAATATAGCGTTTGTTATGAATGACTACAGAATCGTATTTTTTTAATCAGATTTTTGTCTTAATTTAACTCAAATTTGAATTCAATTTTCATTAAATTGTTTCACATTTCTGTTGATTTCAATTGATTTTTACATTAATTTGTTTTCAATTATTGAAATGAAAAGACATTTGAATTATGACTCAAAACGATAAGACTTTAACCGAAATGAAAAGAGAGGCCGAAAACCAAAAAGAAATGGTATTTAAATTGTAAACAATTGATGAAAATGTGATTAATTTGATTGAAATAAAGGGAAACAAACACTTCAAGAGTGGAAATATTGACGAATCGATTAAATGCTATTCAGAAGCCATCAAATTGTTTGCATTGAATCCAATCTTTTACTGCAACCGATCCATCGCTTACCTCAAGAAAGGACTGTAAAAATCAAACCTTTCATCACTTTATTTCCGATTTAAAGACATTTTTTATCCCTTTTCAGTGCATTAGAAGCGGAAAATGACTGCAATTTCGCCCTAAGTATAGACCAGAACTGCATTAAAGCCCTTTACAGGCGAGGAATGGCTCGAAAACATCTCTTCAGATATAAGTTGGCTTCGGATGACTTCAAACATGTATTGAGTTTAGACCCGAATAATAGAGAATCGAAACGCGAATTACAAGACATTCAAAGACTAATTGATTCCAAAACTGTTGTCGACATTAAACCAATTGATAAGAAAATTGAATTTCAGTCAAACAAACCGTTAGTAAGGGTACCGATAATTGATAAAAATGCCATCAAATTGAGTGAAATTGAGGCAAAATTACCCGAAAAAGTACCGCAATCTTACTACCAATTAGAGTGCGATTGGCGTCAACTCATCGGTAAGAATTCCAAACAATTAAGACTTAAATACCTGGAATCGATTGGTTCGGATCAGATTCCAAATCTCTTAACGTCGACATTAGAGCCGCAAATGATGTCTGACTTAATGAACACTATTTCTGATTCCAATGATTTGAATCTAATTTATTGTGTTTTGAATCAAATGTCGAAAACTCCGAGATTTTCGACACTCGTCCTCTTTATGTCAAACACCGATCAAAAAGTATTGAATACTATAATCGAAAAATTGAAACGAAATCATTTTGACAACAATTTGATTGCAGACATTGAAAGACAATATTTGTAATGATATGCAAATGATTTTCAACAAAAACCAAAGCAATCATTGAATTGATTTTATTTTTTATATAATCATTAAGTTCTGTAAGAAATCGTTTTTAAGTTTTAGTTTTCATTTTTTGAATAAATGTCAGTAGAATTTCGGTAATACTCGAGTTGTGAGCCATAGTTCTCTGGTCCAACCCGGGCGGTGACCTGGTAATACCTAACTGAGCGCTCTTTGTCACACCAATGCCCCCATATATATAAGCTATATATCGGTCCTCCAGCGAGAAATCTGAAGATTATTAGATTAATAGAATACCGCATTTGGTTTGGATTTTTGGGCGGGTGTTCTCATTCTGTCCATGAGATTAACTTGACAACTACCGCAAAAAGTACACTGACTATCAATGATGAAAACAACTCTATTTTGAAGTAAAAATATAATAACGCCAACGGTTTTGAGTTGACATAAAGAAGTGTTTGAGTTTCACTTCAATACCAAATAATTTGAAGCCCAGAATAGATTATATCCTTAGTTGTAAAATATAAGTATTATTTTTAGTTCATTACGTGTGAGACACGTCTGCACTCAAAACAAAACCTCATGTATTGAGAGAGAAATGAGGTGACAGCTCAGGTGACAATAGGGCGACAGGATCTCCGAATGATACCTGAAAATTACTCGGCTGGACCCCTTCGCCCCTAGCACCTATTAGTCACCGCATGCCTGGCTAATGATCAACTCAACAAAAGTATTAACTCAATTGTTTCTAATTTTTCGCAAATACACTCAACTCCCGTTATAATGAACACCATATACAATGAACACTCGTTTATAATGAACAACTTATAGATCCATTTCTATTGACATTAATGTTTAAAATAGTCACTTATAATGAACAACCCTCTATAATGAACAATATCTCAAACCAAACGTGTTCATTATATCGGGAGTCGAGTGTAAAGCAAATTTTCGCAAACACTTCAAATTTAAAAGTTAAACAAATTTTTTCATTATTTTCAATTAGAGATACTTTTACTGCGTTTACACTTTTTATTGAAAAATATGTTCCGTTTTTGACTATTTTATTGAAATTTATTTTAATTTCAATTCTAATGAGTAAAGAGATAAACATTTAATTTCTCTTTGAATAGATTTGTTGCAAAAATTCGGTATCACTTAAGATATGAGCCAAAGAAATACTTATACGGTATTAGTAATACCGGCCTTTTCTTCTCAATCTTTCGAAAACTTATCTAACTTTCGAGTCTTTGTGGCCGATCTTTTGATGACAGAGCGGACAGTTGTTGAATGTCACCAAATCTGCTTTATATGCGTGATGACCGCACCGATCACAAGTCCATTGCTGTGCCGAATCCATAATAGGGCGACCACTCGCCACACAAATGGCAAACTTCATGTGACACGAAGGACAGACTGTAAGCCAGTCCGATATCATAGTCTCGCAATGAGTGCATTCATTTTTCGCTGAATTTCGTGAGTCTTTCGGCGGGTTTTTACTAAATATATCGATCGCCATCTCTTCGTACTGTTGTCTCCGCTCTTCGGGTATGGAATCAGTGGATTCGAGTTTAATGAATGCCTTCGAACAGATTGAAAACGATTTGTTCGCACAACTGCTTAACGCCAACAAACAGTATATCTCTTCGCAATCAATGAAGTCTTCGTAGTCTCTCAGATGAAGTGCTGTTTTCATCGCAGAGTCAAAGTATCCGTCATATAGTTGGCGCTGACATAGTATTAGGAAGTGATAGGCTTCAGCACCTGTGGGACAGTCAACACTATATATTGAAATGTTACAATTAAGAGTCTTACCCTTCCAGGGCTCGTCCAGTGCCCGATAGCTGGTGTTTGCGTTGGAAATGGACTCATCGTTTAAAAGTGCGTCCAAAGCGTTAGACTTCTTGTTCGGTCTGTTTGGGGATTTACGGCTTTCCTCATGGAGTAGACCAACCAAAGTGTATATCTTCTTAAGAATAATAGGATCCGATTTCTTCTCCTTTTTGTAGTCATCGATGACTTTCAATAATATGGTCGACGCCTCCGATATCTTATTTGCTTTGCGATAGAGTTCTATGATATCAAAGAACTTGTGTTTAGAGAGCAGGTGTTCCGCATATTTAGAGAGCAATGAGTCGATGTTAGGGACGTCATACTCGTGCGCCAAATCGATGGCCATTTTCCACTCACTCATTGTCACACAACAACTGATGGCTAAATCAACTTTTCGGGCGCGAAGGTATGCCTGGACAGCCTCCCTACACATCCCTACAGATTCAAATGTACGGCCAAACTCAACCAGAATAGGATGACTGTCACTGAAATTAGTGACCAGTTTTTTCAGTCCGTCGTAGTTTTCGAGAAGACAATAGCACTCAAAGAGTCTGTCGTAAGCGCCCGACCTCTCATAGTGAACGACCGCCTCATCCCAGTTATGGTTATCTGAAAACTGGTCGCCGAGACTGCAGAGGGCGTCACGCATTTGTAAGTCATCACTCGCCCCGAAGTCACTTTTGAGAAGTTCGACAACTCTCTGATACTGTCCTAAAGTTCTTCTCAATTCAATGGCTAAGTCTTTGCGATCGATATCGATGTAAACCCTCTCCGCGTCATCAAACTGTCCCATATATGCATAAATTTCGGCTCTTTTCAGGGAATCACTGGTCAGTTGTTTAATTCGTTTAACAAATTGTATGCCTTTATAGTCCTTACACTTAACTAAAGCCGATTCCGCGATATTCAGTTCGAGAGCATTGAGGGCTGACTGACATAAGAGACGCCATAGCCTCGGATGTGACTGTTCCTCGATATAAGTCATGGCTTCACTCAGCTCTAACTCTTCCAGTTTCTTACGGGCGTCGACCAGAGATTTGGTCTCAAACTCACTGATAAGTTCTGCGATCGATAGAACTGAAGACTCTTCCTTTTGGTTGCCATCGTTTACCAATTCGTCCAAAAGGACTGTTCGAACAGTTAGATCACAGAAAGAGCAGATATGACCGCTTGACACTACCGGGTCTTCAGATTCCATATTTTTCATATTAAAAACCGAAAGTTTTGTCTTCTCAGTGATGGCAATCATATTAGGGTCATCTGTGGCCCACTTCATGTCCCAAATGTCGTGTCTTTCGAACTCTAAGAGCTTTCCATTTGATTCTGACTTTGAGTTAGAATTGTCTTCAAAATCATAGATAAAAATATTGCCGTTTGTGTCGATTATCGACATTTTGGTCGAATCCTTATTCAAAGACATCTTTGAGACAATTGTATTGATATTTGACTTATGAATGACATTACAATTGGGGAGCAAATAGTGCTCAAAGGTTCCCGACTCTTGAGCTATAATAAGACTCTTTTCAGAACACGTGATGCAAACAATCGGATCATTTCGTGAGACGAATGTAGTCTTCAGCGGCTCGTCATCTAAATCCAAGCCATCGATAGACAAACCGATTTCGGAATAAGTTAATCGCTGAGCGGTTATGCCTTTGGGAGCACTGACTTGAGCTGAAGGAGTCTTAAAATGCCAGACACAGAACGAGTCTTTGGACGCAGCGATAACTCGAGTGCTGTTTATCACCAAAAAACTGACCAAAAGCTCGATATTTGTCATATCAACCGGAGTTCCGATTGCATTACAAACTATCAGAGACGACGAATTCTTCTTCTTTGCACCCAATTCATCAAATTTGGTGGCGATTACGCACTGAATGGAATGGGCGCTAATCTTCAATAGATTGCGGACACTTTTAATGTGTTTAGTGTCGGAGGGGGTGTGCCAAAACACAACTGTTGATACAACACCACTGTTTGACAGATATTCATCACTTGGAACGGTCTGATTGAGGGCATAGACAACAGTGGAGGCGAAGTAACACCAGTTATAGTCGGGTCGAATGTTAGCAAAAAATATATACGAATCGACGGCCAGTGCTATTCGAAGACTTTCCTTTTCCCACGAACTCGAATATATCTGTTTTCCGGGCACTCGAAGTGTTTGAACCAATTCTCCAGAATTGGAGTAAAACTTAACGCAATTCCTTTTATTGTCGGACTCATTTTCCAGACATCCGGTGACGGCCAGAATATTGCCGGTATTATTCCAACTAATGCTCGAAATTTTGAGCTCAGCATCAAAAACAATGGCCGACTCGTCGTTCTCGTATCGCATTAATTGAATTCTTCCGTTTTCGAAGGCTATGGCCAGAGTCGGGATTTCATTAGATTTTGAAAACGATAAATTGTTGAACCATTTAATGCCAACCACTTGAGCCACAGCCCCAAAGCCTGCGTGTCGGCCATATATGCCCTGATTGGCCGAAAGCGATACTTTGGTCAGAAAATTTCCATTTTGGTCGTAAACATGAACTTCAGACTCGAGTACACCAAATAGGATGAGCCGTCCGTCAGGAGACCACTCCACTTGTGATAAACGCATTCCTTTCAATTCTTTACCCCACAAACGATTGCCATCAACTGATCCAACAATAACTGCCCCGTCTTCATAGACAATGCATATCTTCTGGCCATCAAAAGTCCAGGACATACCTCTGACAACAGATTTGTTTCTGTTGTTAACCATTTCCTCATACCAAGAGCCTTTAAACATCATCCATACTATAATTAACCCGTTTTGATCACTCGAAGTCAACTTCTGAAAGGGTTCGTTCCAACACATGTTCTCAACTGTCCCGCTATGGCCTTCCAGAGTCTGATTCATTGACAAGTTCTTAGAAGCGGCCAATCCTTTGAGCTTTCCATCTGTTTCGCCCGCTTCGAGCTTGAGCACTTTGAGAAGACCTTCTTCACCCCCACAAGCAATGAAGCCGTGCTCTCGACTCCAGGCCAGACCTCTCACCTTGTTATTGTTGGGAATCGCAATCTTTTTACTCAAATACACAAACATTTCGATTTTTTTTATGAATTTGTTGTGAATTCAATTCAATGGTAACCAAAGCAACCGATTCTTTAGTTTTGATGACTTATTTGAAAAAACTTTTTATTGAATTGATTCACATTTTCACACATTTTTAGAACTGATTTATAAATATTTTCAAATCAGTTAAATAATCGATAATTTATTGAAGAAAGAATTGAAACTCAATACTAAAGTCTTTTTAAGTGGGTTTTTAAATTACAAGATAACAAAGATAACAAATTTAGATAAGAGTCGGTCAGTCGGTCTTAACGCGATTTTTAGGATATTCCAGTTGGCATTGATATCACTTTTGAACCACATTTTTACTTTATCTCAAAACAATATTTTTGAACAGAAATCACTGTTTTATTCTGTCATTGAAATTGAGTTAATTAAAAATAATCTCATTTTAAACTTTAAACTATAGAACGAAAGCTTTAAAAATGATTTTCAATGGTTTTTGTGACTAAACCCTAAATATGTTTTTATTGCATTCATTTAGTATTTGTTCACAATTTTGATAACAACATATAAATTCATATAAATTCACGAATAAACTCAATAGAGTTCACGTGACTATCGATTATCGAAAATTCGAATTTTCTTCAATTGAATCGAAAGAGAATTTAATGAGAATTCAAATCCGAATAAGTATTCAAATATCGAATTCAATTCAAATTTAAGTCATTTCTGAAACTAATTGAAAACATCCGTCGAAATGAATTTATTAGTGTTTTATACTTTCTTTTTGCTCTTAAATTTCATTTTGAGTGAAGACAAAGTGGTCTCTCTCTGTGAGAACCCGATTATAAATTCAGCCGATCGTGTGCTCAACGGATCCGTAAGAGTTTATCGCGGAGACTACTATTGGGAACTGATTGGACTCAACTCAACACAAACCAATGTTAGCGGACCCTTCAAAATCTGGTTTCCCGGTATGGCGCCTATCGATGAAATGACGTCAATTATGACTGTCATCAATGCTAAACCTGCGAGAAATGGACACACATATAAATTCAGGGAAAAAAGGTGGTGGAGTTGGGACACCAAAGGCGTGAAAGTTGGCGAGGATGGTTGGAGAGGATTTGTCGGCAACGGATATTATGCAGTGTACAATGATGCAAATATGGACGATACCAAGGATCATGCTGTAATGGTTGCCTTTCAACCCATTAGAGTGTTTTACTTCAATACCGGTGATTGGGATTTCGAGTTCGATGACAAAAATAGAGACGGATATAATCTAAGCGGTAGATCCCACGAAAACTTCCCGGGTGATGTAACGTCTGCAGTGGCCGTTCCTTCGCCGACTCCAAATCACAAGTATTACGTATATCTCTTCAGACACGACAAATACTGTTACCGTCCTATCAATGGAACCAATGAGGAGAAAGACTGCAAAACAAAGTGGAAGCTTAACAGAGAACTGTTTGGATGCAAAACTGAGAGTCATTCACAAACCTCACCACCAGAAGCTCCAGCTAAACTGGATACCACCACCACAATCCCGTCTACTAAAGGACCGGAAAACTTCGCTGTTTTCACTACAAACAAAAACTTGAGAGTTATCTTCATTTTGATTACGTTTTCGGTGATATTCTTTAATTTGATTCAATGAAAGTTTAATTTTCATATTTTGTCATTCAATGAATTCACTGATAATTTGATTTTTCAAAATTTTCTTCTCTTAAGTATAGTTTTAATGTAATTATAATTAAAATATGTTTTTATTGAACATTCGTTTGATATTTGTTGTAATTTTGACAAAAATTGTTTAATTGCTTAAATCTGGTGAATAAATAATATAAATAAATGTCGAAAAGAAATTATTCAGGTTTTGAATGATTTGATTTAATGGCAAACAAATACTTATTTGATTTAAACTTTTAGAATTTGAATCAGACTCTGGAAGGCCATAGCAGGACAGTTGAGAACATGTGTTGTAACAAACCCTTCGAGAAGTTGACTTCGAGTGCCAAAAACGGGTTAATTATAGCATGGATGTTTAAAGGCTCTTGGTATGAGGAAATGGTTAACATCAGTCGAATACTTCAATGATTTCAAACCATTTATATTCATCGGAGTTGTGATGGTTTAAGATATACAGCAATCAAATCACAAGAAGTGATGCAAATATTGAACACAAATAGAGATATGTATTAAATAAACGATCGATAGTTTTGATAAATAAATATCCAAATAATAATCAGATATATTTTGGTCCAAATTTTTCAAATACAACCAACTGTTTTGAACTAAAAACAAGACTTTGACTGTTGTTAGGACTGAACAAAACTATGGATAAAATCAGCCAAACGGTTGCTGAACTGTCTGCACAGGCTCTGAGTCAAAGCATCTGAAACCCCCTTTGATTATATGGAGATCAGGGCGTCCACGAACCCCTCAATGATTGAAAACTACTCAACACATACTTGTTATTTACCAATAATAATATTTTTTCAAAACGTTAAGCACTTCTTGAGTAATTCCACTTTTTTACCAAGTGCAATTAGATAAAAATCGAGGAATATTTTTAACTCAATTAGTGATTCAATCACTCAATCATTGAATAATTGAATTTTCCAAATGCGCACCACATGTATGACCA
>JAQFXL010000216.1:0-26718 GCA_034693445.1 Edwardzetes edwardsi | reverse complement strand
CATTTCAGTCAACTAACCGATTTTGTCAACCTTTCCGGAGTTCCCGTCTCGGTTGATAAGAAAGGTCATGAACTGTACTTATGCATCAATTTTTCAAATGTTGAATTGCTAGATTAATTGAAACAAATCCATATTCTTAAAAATCTTCATGCATTGCATTCGTTGAATAGAAATTTATCATTGAATTTGTTTCTTGAAATGTTTAGATATTTTTTCATTTGATTTGAATAAACAAATATTTGTTATAAAATATCATTCAAATTGTTTCGATATTTTATTAAATATCCCCAATTCGTTTAAAAATTGTTATTAATAGTTTCAGAAACGTGCTAGGGCATCAATGTTCTGGTTTGAACAGGTGGTTTACAAACATTTGTGTGAAAATTTGTGGTCGATATCTATTCATTTGAGTCAATTTATTAGCCATTAATTTGGGAAAATACAAAAACAAAACATTACTCGAATCGAAATTAATTTAAGGATATAATTGCGTGAAATTAAATAAAGAGCGCAAACAGACCGCGAATTTGTTTAGCCCTACATTTGGCAAACAATAACGGAAATCGACTTTTATGACCCCAAGTAAATACCTTGTCAGTGACCTTGTCATCAATTAAATAGTAGTTTTAAATCTATAATTCAGCATTTTTATGGCTGTTTTACAATGTATTTTAAAATTAAATTGCTCATTCACATTTTCAACTTGAGTGCCAGTCAAATTATACACTTATATTTACTTGATCAATCAAAGTCATGGACTTCCAATGTAATTTTGACGCAAAACTATTTCGTCTTCACAATAAAAAGCAATATATAATCTCATTAACATGGTCATTCTATGACATTTTAATATCAAGAACATTCCTTTCTGTCTTTACTGATAACTTTCTAATGTTTGTTAGGATCGCAAGAATGTGTCGAACAAAGAGTTTTTGACAGCAAATCGATCTTTGAGTCTATTTCCGGTGGCGATGTCTCTATTGGCCAGCTTTCAGAGCTCGGTCACAATTTTGGGTTACCCTGCAGAAATGTTTTACAGAGGAACACAATTTTGGTATTTTTGCAATAATAGTGTCAATTTAAAGTCAATATTCACTGTTTGTCGCAATCGATCTGAAGGGCAGTTATCATTTCGGGTGCGATGGCCTCAATCATTGCCGCCGAAGTGTTTCTTCCGGTCTATTATAAGCTACAGTTTACGAGCGTTAATAAAGTGAGTCTTTTCTTCCCATTATTTTTCCATTATTTAACTGATTTTTAATATTTTTCAGTATTTAGAAGAAAGATTTGACAGCAAAAAAGTTAGGTTAGCCGTGTCCTTATCATTCCTCTTGTGCACCGTCCCTTATATGGGAGTTGTATTGTACGGACCATCGCTTGCATTGGGATCAGGTATTCCTTCAAACAAACATTAATAACTAAAATGACATTCATGTCGATTGAATTTCAATTTATTTGTTTGCGATGAAAAAGTTTGAGATGAGTTTCAAATTTTTCTTTAAATATAGAATCTTATTTCAATGGGGAAGTCCATCAAAGGGACAGAATATAATATCAAACTTATTATTTCTAAGAACTCAATCTCCTATGGATTGTAATAATAGTAAACTGAAATCAAAAACAAATGATTGAATTTCACTCGAAATCATTAACTGTTGAATTTGATAAAAAAAAACTTAATCTCTATTACAGTCACTCCATTGAGTGTATCCGCATCTGTGCTTATAATCGGAGGCATTTGTACTCTCTATACATCGATTGTAAGCAAAAACTCTTCATTTTTTTCTTCAAACTTATTATTCAACTGAAGAGATAGTCATTAAAATAATGCATTGATTTTCTCATTAAAAATTGAATTCCTTGGAAATAATCGTTGAGTCAGTCGATAATCAGTCGTAATTGCATTTAATCGCAAAATAATGACTGGATAATCTTAGATTAATTTGAATCCAGTCCAATTTAAACTCATATCCATTGAAATTCAATGCAAATTAATTAGGATTTGAAGGTCTTATTTAATGGCATATCTTTTGGGATTATTTGTTTGAATAATACTAATTACTTTTGGTTTGTTTTTAGGGAGGAATTCGTGCTGTCGTTTGGACTGATTTGGTTCAGGTGTTCCTTATGTTCGCCGGACTTATAGTTGTTATGTTTCGGGTAAATAAGTAATTAATATAATTTTCCCTCATTATTGATATCGGCTCTGAATTGTACCTGAATTTACAGCTTTTGTTTATTCCACGAGAATCTGGGTCAGAGACTAGTAAATAACGTGACAGTCATCAGATGCACAGCATATTACATATGATATTTAAATGTATAATACTTATGAGACAATTGACGAAATTATTACATATTTTGTCAGAAAGAATATAGAAGTTCTTCAAATTGATTGACATTTCTTATATTTGACTGAAGAAGAAGCGCAGATAAGATAACAAATCCAATCAAAAAATAATTTCATTATCTCTACGACTGTATTATAAACATAATTATAGGACTTCTTATCTCAAGAATTAATGAAATGTTTTGTTATTGAATTTCATGAATATATCTAAAGATATCTGATATCCAATTCTCTTAGAAATCTTCTCTTAGAAAATAATCCCAAAAATCCAAATTAATTTTTCGTCTCTTCTATTAATCATTTCTCATATAAACTGAAACTTCAATTAGAAAATCGATGTATAGCTCAGAATAATTGTTCGCAAACTACGGCTTTTCAGCTGAATTTTTCCCAAATTTGCGATATTTTTCAAAAACAATATCACATTAATTGTTAGAAATAACTATTAATAGTTATGATAAGATTTGTGACACTCTTTGTTATCTTTTGGAAGGCATTCTATTTGGTCGGGGGAGTGGAAGAGGCTTTCAAGAAAGCAGACCAAAGAGGAAGAATTCAATTCTTCAAGTAAGCCTTTTATTTGTCCTAAATATTCAATTAACCCTTTCTGGTCATCTCAAATAATATTAAATTTAAAAATTACCAAGCTAATATAATGCATGTCTAATTAGCGTTCAAATTGATCCCTACTCGACGTCCACTCTATGGAATGCTGTATTTGGAATGGGCATAATGTGGTCGGGTATGAAAAACAATTATAGAAGTGATGCCGATTTGAATAATATATGGATTAATAGGAAATTACGCGACGAGTCAGACAGAAGTCCAGAGATATTGTAACGTTTCCTCGTATTCAAAGGCAAAACTGTTCGTCCGATTCTAATCCTAATGGCTTTCACTGAAGACAATATTCTTTATTTGCCATTAGCTCGCTATACATTAACTTGGTTGGGATGGTCTTGCTCATTTCAAGTGCATGTTTATGTGGAATAGGAATATTTGCTTATTATAGTGATTGCGATCCGATGGCCATTGGACTCATCAAAAAGACAGATCAATTGATGCCATACTTTGTGATGGATCAGTTGAGTGACTATCCAGGGTTGCCTGGACTTTTTGTGGCGTGCGTTTTCAGTGCATCGCTCAGCACATTGTCGTCTGGTTTTAACGCTTTATCGGCCGTTACTTTCGATGACTTTCTGAGTCGTTTCGAAAGCGTAAGAAATTTGTCGGAAACCAACGCTCGAAGAATAAGCAAAGGTTTGGCCATTTTCTATGGACTCACTGCCATTGGAATGGCTTTTATTGTCGGCAGAATAGACACAGTTTTACAAGTACAATTGTTTATTCAAATTAAATTAACGAATCAATCATTTTTTAATTCTAATTATAGGCCGCCATATCAATAGCGGGAGCGTTAGTCGGACCCATGTTTGGTCTCTTCCTTTTGGGAGTATTATTTCCTTTCGCCAATACTTTTGTAAGTTATTCTACTTATAAGTCATTTGAGCTTGCTATCAATGATCTTGAGTCAAACGTAATTAAATTTAGTTTTCTTTGAAAATTTATGGGGAAATACCACTCCATGAGAGAGAGAGAGGGAGACCTTACTATTCAACAAAAATAACTTTTGACAGCTTTTTTACTGTCTTTCAGTCAATTACCTCAATAATTATCATTTCATTAGAAAGCATTCAATTCCTGTCCAACCACTTAATGAAAGTGAATTTATTATAACATTTTCTTTGATTTAGATGTTATTCTGAGTGAACTGACAGACAATTTCCTTTCAATGAATTTTATTTCTTAGAAAATTAATTTCTAATGATTTGCTTTTTTGGAAAAACACTAATTCATAGATAATTGAAATAATATTTCATAATATTTGTCAAAATATGTCAATCAGTGAAAACCCAAAACCCATCAAATCATTCAATAATTCAATTGAATTTTGAATCATTAAAACTAATTAAGTAATTAATTCTTCATTAAAAGGGTGTTCTCTGCGGTCTATTCGTTGGAGAATTTTTTGGTGTATGGCTTCTGGTTGGTTCGCTGTTATATCCAAAACAACAGCCATTCCTCGATACTTCAGTTGAAGGTTGTCCGGCAGAGTTTCTGCAGAATTTCACAGCTACTGCCAGACCCCTCACAGAATCTGAAGGCATTCTCGGTTTTTATCACATCGCATACCTTTTAGTACCGGTTATGGGTTTTATTCTGAGCCTATCGATTGGTGCTATAATGAGTCTACTCTCAGGTCAAACATCACTCATTATTTTCGGAGTTCATAATCTAATCGATATTGTAATCCAAAAATAGGCGGTTATTCCCGAGTGTCGTACATAAATCCAGATCTATTATCTCCATTAGTGTGGAAGATATGGCCCCTCCAGTGTCTGCCAGCAAAACAGCAAATGGTTTGTTCGCCTATAAATCACTGATTAATTGACATTTCGTTACATTTATCGCAAATAATTTGTTATTTATTAGGCATTAACTGAAAGCAAAAGTCTGACGAATGGCAGCCAAATGTTGATGGATAACCAATCAACAAATGCCAAGAATAATAATACAAAGAGAGGATCACTTACCGGTTCCTCAAAGTTATAACATTAATGACTACGAATTTCTGTTAAATTTACACAAAAATAAGTTTTAATAGAAGAGAAGTATTACTAAATATTGCGGCAAAATATCCATACAATTGAGAAAATCCACTCAAAACTTATTCTTCGAGTTCTCTGTCTACTAGTCTTTCGAAACCTTTTGACGAAAGCTATTGTTTTAATTGAGTACCGAATTATTTGCTGGCAATCCTCTGACAAAACGACTAGTGATTCAAATATACATTTAATTGTTTTTAAATTTTGGACCCAAAGATCAGAAGTTATTTTAATTTTAAAAATTTATTTTTTATATAATAATAATAATATTAACTAAATATTATTCACTAAATAATAGGCTATTTATTTGCCAAAAAGTGTCGAAGTTTTCATATCTGGAGTTCAACTGAATCCTAGTTTATTTGAGACTTGATTTTTCCAGAGTTAAAAAATGAGTTCAAACATTGTTTGATAATTTTGATAACAAATTAGACAACAAATTGAGTTAATCTTAGCTCGGGATCAGTTCAGTTGAACTCTTCATTTTGACCGATGGATGGTTTTGTGATATTCCGTTGAAACCAATTATCGATTGAATGAAAGGCATCTTATAGTTAGCCCTCATATCATATCATAGATTAAAAACTATTTTTAATGTTTTAATAATTAGATAATTATTTCGGAATATATTTAAATATCTATTAAATGTTAAAAATATATAAATATTTAAATAAAATTCAAATAAAACTATTAATAATACCCTTTGTTATCAATGGTAACTTATCATGATACATTGTCAATTAATTCAATCTATACTTACATAGTGTCTGAATTTGACAATACCTAGTTCAATTAGTTTCAATCAATATTTGATCCGATAATTTCATGCCATTGAATGGATTTATTCTTCGAATATAAAAATTCTATCATTAGTTCCAACCGAAGAATATTTGTAAGAATGAGTAAAAACGCGTTTCAAATGAAATGAGGTTTTAATCAAAAGTTGTAAATTAGGTTTGAGTACAAAAATTTTGGTTTTTGAGCACAAATTGACTCAAATTTGAATAAAATTATAATAAAGTCATTTGTAATGAATTCAAATCATAACTAAATCTTATATTTGATGCAAACAATCGCTGAAAAAATATAATAAACTGAACGCAAACCGAATTCGCCTAATAAATGCATTCCCTTTACCGCTCCGTCGATGTCCTGATATCACGACTTCTTTCCCGTCGGTCACGAGATCGCGATCTCGAGCGTTGTCGCGATGAATGTGGCGGTGATCGAGACCTCGAACGACGTCTTCGTTGCCGGTCTCGGGAACTATAGTTACAATTTTGAATAAGTATTGACACAAATGTGCAAAACATTGGACACAAACCGGGAACGACTTCTTCGGCGACGTCTGTCATCAAAACGTTCGCGATTTCTGCGATTCCCATATCTATTGTCATATCTGTCGCAGTCATCCCTCTCCAGCAGAGCACCTCTCGCTCTCTTTTCATCGATTATAATCTTAATCATAAGTTCAAGAATTAATATGACTTCTGAGAAGACATTCGGACAGAACTTACTCTCAACTCTTCCAAACGTTCGCGACTTAAGACAAGATTAAAGAGAAATACATTAAAATTGATTTTTGAAAGCATTCAGAGTTGTCTTACATCGCAATGAACCCTAAATGCAATTTCCCTCCGAAATGATCGGCCAGTCGTCTATCGTTGTCATGAATACCCAAATAAGCGGAACAGACCTCACAGACCCTAAGCTTTTGCTGCTGATAACTGGAAGCGGGCATAGAATTTCTGTACTCAACCTCTGCGGCAACCTTTTCCTTCTTTGACTTCTCCACCTCTTCCATCAATTTGAGTGACTCCTCCACATTTCCATCAGCGCCAGCCTTTTCAGCGGCGGCCAACTTCTTACCGATTTGTTCGGCCAATTCATGGACTTTGTTTAACTGCAAAATCATTCAATATATTCATCTAATTTGGAATCAGAATCAAAGACTAGTTTCCATACCTTAGCACCGACTTCAGCGCTGAGCTCCTCCTGAGTCTCTGCCAGACGTTTCTTAGCGGCCTCTGTCTTCTTGTCTGCTTCGGCAACGAATGCCTCCAAGTGTTCGAACGCCTATTTGTAGTCATTTCGCAGTTAATTATCATAAAAACAAATACAATGCAAACAAAAAACAATAGCATTGAATACATGCAGAAAAATCGCGTTTCCGCTAAAAATGAAGTCTTGAGTAAAACCATAAATCGGTTTAATCTCAGAAGAAATGAACGAAAAAATGTCTGAATATCTTAAGGAACATAAAGAAGGAAAGGAATAGTAAATGAAAATCTGTTTTAACGATACATTTCTACGATTAATATATTGAAAACATTTAAAAATATATAAAAATAATCAAAAAATTAGGAACCAATTAATGGTTAATACGTTACCAAAACTGTCATCAAATATACATTACCTTAAACTCAGACACAACAGAATCAACTCAACCAAAACTCTGTCTGTTTTTGTCACAGCATTAGTGCATAACTCTATTGATGGCCAATACATACATATTTAAAGTGATATTTAAAATAAGGACTAATTGTTTGATATTTGAATTAATTGATTGAATACTACTCACAACGAAAAGCGGACACACATTCTGAGAGATATGTCTCTTATATTCATTTGTTTTGGCCTTTAATTTAATTTGATTTAAAGCGCAGGCCTTTTATGTATACATTTGTCTGCAATTCAGATACGAGAGAAGGAAAGACCAGTCGTTTACTTAAGGATTCAATGTTTTGTCAAATCAAACAGTTTTATGTATTTAGGGATTAGTTCTGTCTTTTGTCTCAAACTTATGTCTCAATTAATTAGTTTTTTCTCTTTTATTCATTCGGTCTTCAATTCAGAGCTCGTTATTGACAACAGACTTACCATCGATTCGACATTAAATCAAAACGAACTCCGATTTCAATTAAAAATTTCTTAATTAAACTGATTTGTAATCAACTGTTCGGATGTGATATCGAAATGTCTGACAAATGAGTGAAACAATACTTACATCCAAATCATAGCCGTAGTCCTTGTTTTTGGCCGACTTTTCGTAGTCAGCCCTCAGCGCCAAATCGTGATATCTGTGACACTCTCCCAAATCCATTCTCTATCACAACAAATGACAGTCAATACAGACAATCAATGGTCACACTTACGGTTGAGGCCAATATGTCGTGCGGACAACAGTCCAATAGAAAGCTTTTGCACACTCTGTTGTCAGTGAAGTGATAACGGGGTTTGGCGTCACCTAAAAGACAATACAAACTATTGATTAAACAATTTAATGACTCGTTTTGCTTTCAATACAAACCTCCCTCTCGAGCCGATCCCATCAACTGATCCAACATCGCTCTCATCTGTTCCGTTGCAGACATTTTTGTATTGCAATTGTATTTTGGCTCAAAAGTCGATTAGTCGTTGAAAATCAATTGCAAATCAATTCAATCGAAGAGTTCTTTGATTTACAAAATTGTTTTTCCGACAAATGGCGAAACAATTTATAGCAACTCTTGTGTCCAACAGATGTCAGTCCTGTCGTTATTAGATATAACATAACGGTTACTATGGAAGCGATTATTGTTGTCAAATGATGTCATAAGATATGATGATTGATGAATGATCGTGGTCAATTTGTTACGTCAAACATGACTTTTGCAATCAGTTGATGAGAATTACGTTTAATTTTAAATTTTGTTAATTGTTTTGTATTTATATTTATCTAAAATTACTTTAATTTATAACAAATTTTGTATTTATTTCATTTAAATCCAAGACTTCGACAACAAATATGTCAAACATTCCGACATTTTTGAGAACCGATCCAAGACTTGTTCCCATTTCTGAATCGGAGCTCCAGTTCTTCGCGAGAGTGAAATCATATCTAAGTTTAGTCAAAAATTATGAAGACTTCAGACTTCAAGAGAAGGCCAGAGCTTTGATTCCGTGGAAACAAATGACGATTAATGCCATCAATAAAATGCTTCGATTGAAACAAAAGTCCAAAAAAGATGAAGATTTGGGAACCGATAGCAAAGACATACTTCTTATTGATTTGATTGATTGGTTCAAAAACGAGTTCTTCAAATGGTTTGATTCTCCCGACTGTTCCGTTTGTAAACAGAAGATAACGAACTCGAAGAGTGTTTCTCCCAATGAAGAAGAGGTTCGATGGAATGTATTGACTGTCGAACTCTATGGCTGTGATAAATGCGGACAAACATATCGTTTCCCGCGTTATAATAGTGCGGAAAAGCTTTTAGAGTCCCGAAAAGGTCGGTGCGGGGAATGGGCCAACTGTTTCACTCTGTTCTGTCGGGCCCTCAACTTTGAAGCCCGTTTGGTTGTGGACTGGACTGATCACGTCTGGACTGAAGTCTATAGCAATGCACAGAAGCGATGGCTTCACTGCGACCCCTGTGAAGCTCTGTGCGATTCACCACTTGTTTATGAGGTCGGGTGGAAAAAGAAACTGACCTTTTGTTTGGGGTTTTCCGCTATTGAAATACAAGACGTGAGTTGGAGGTATAGTGCAGATCATAATGCAATGAAACAGCGAAGAGCTCTCCTCTGTCGCGAAGAATGGGTCGCAAATGTTTTGAACAAAATCACTGATAATATACAGCTCGGAATAAAAGACAAATTAAGACAAGAACTCCGACTCAGACGTCTTCTTGAGTTCGTCCAATTCATAAGAGTTCCGAACCAAAGCAATTGTCTGACCGATGAAGAGTGCAAAGGCAGACAATCCGGTTCTCAGGCCTGGCGTTTAGCTCGAAAGGAAATCTCCGAACAACTCGTGTCCACTAATTTCGTGTTTGAATTTGACGAGACTTGTGTTAACCCTTCTTTGATTACATACAACTGTGCGACCGATGAATACAAATTCAATTCGAAACCATTGAAGTCGTGGCAAAACCATGTCTTCGAATGTCAGAACATATTCAGGAAAGTAGAGAGAGACTGGAAAAAGGCTTATCTCTCACGCAATGAGGGGACAGCCAGTCATGAAATCGGAAGAATCAAATGGAAACTAAGGTTCAAAAACAGAAAATGGACTGAAATTCGGATTACAATCAAATGCGAAACTTTCGAAAACGGAACCATTGCTTTGAATTTGTACCACAACTCCGATTCAAACCATTGTTTCCTTTTAGAAGCAAATAAAGAAAATATAATCAAAAGAAGTGATGTTTTAAACGGTGGCAATGATATGATAATTGAAGCGGTTCTGGAAGGAGGCACCGGAGCTAATGGTTGGCAACACTCGCAGCTCTTCCGTCAATCGCTTTCCAATGAATCGGAAATAAATTCATTTATTATTGAAATACTTTTATGAAAATAATTAATAAATTAATTTAAAGCTTCAAAACTCGTATTTATTCTTCAGTTGAGATAACAATCATAAGTTTTAGCACTCATTACAGGAATGTCTTAAAATAAACGCCACTTTTAATTATAACAACAGTCGTGGCGTTAATTAAAACCTTTCAAATGACTGACTAGTCTTCAGCTGGTCTTACAGTTCACTCCTTTGAAGCTTTGTTTTAAACATCAAAAGCATTACAATATTGAACAACAATTTCAATATAATTATTGCTTTGAAATTAAATCAAATAAAAAGAGAATAGAATTGAAATAAAAGTTAAAAACAACTATTTTTTGAGAAAATAAACAGAAATTTATTAAAAGTGATTAAAATTGATTTCAAACACGAATTCAAAACAATTCAATTGAATCAATGAAAGTCTTTTGATTTTTTGGATAATTGGAACAAAATTCGACTTATTTTGAGGTATTAATTGTTGGCTCAAAGTTTTGTATGAATTTCCTGTAATTGCTGTCAAAATAATTAACTCTTTCATTGATTCGCAATAAAAATATATGAATTGCTTTGAACTCAATTTGAATTTAAAGCATAGAATAGCGTAAAATATGAGAAAAATATAGCATTTAAAGTGATTATTGATTATAATATTGACACCACTTTTACCGTCTATACAGAATTGATCAAGTTCATCTCAAGAATGACACTCACAAAATTAGTGATCATTAATGGAGCTCAACTATCTAGGTAACAGTAATTTTTGGTCATTTCCCCGAAAACTAGATCAACACCAGAATTCAATGCAATAGAACTGAATAAAGTTGAAAATAATCCGAATAAAAAGTGGATTCTGCCAATAATGGCTATTTTCAACTATCATGCACTAGAATTTACCATGTTTATGTTACCTAGAATTTCTATTTTCTTTTTTTTGGCGAAAAATGAGCCATTTAACGGCTTAACTAGATTGAGCTTGTTTTACTCGTCACCTTATTTTGCAAACCCTTCACTCTTGGAAACATTGCTTATCGATTGTGTACAGAATGTAAGAGTGGTGTTATTATTAATATATAGATATTAATAAAACATTGATTGGATATAATATTGAATACATCGATAAATATTAATATTTAGATTCGGATTAACGACAATAAAAGCAATAATAAACCAAAACTAAAGATTTGTTTTTTTTGTCGGATGTACTCATCATATCGTAATCAATAAACTCTTCAAAGAGACCCCAAATATAGAATTGTTTGTAATTTAATCAACATTTGGATGAAAATAATGTCAATCAATACTCTAATATATAAACATTTAAATCTCTCCTCACTTTTAATTGCATTCGAATTGGATTTGTTGTAAATTATGTGTATTTTTAATGTAATTAATGATGTAATTAGTGTTGAATTGAAGATTGAATTCAATATTAAATAAGATGTTGTTGTTGTTGTGCGCAAAGCATTTGTTAATCGTATAAAATCTCTAATCTTTTGTTTCATTAATTATATCATACATTCATTCATTGGTTTTATACTAATTATGTTTTTGTCTTTAGGTTTTCCTTAATATCACAGCCTTTTAGTTGTTTTTTTCAATGATTTGTAAAATAACTCTTATTTTTAATTATATTCAAATTCATTAATGATTTGTTTGTTTTGACACAAATTCTAAGTCAAACACCAATTTTGAAACTCCAATAATAAAAATAAATTTGAAAAGTTCCTCGCTATTTGAATGATTAGTTATTCTGATCTTTTAGGATCTTTCCTGAGATTCTTCTAAATTTATTATTATTTGCCTAAAGATGTCACGAATTGAAAGATGAAACCGAGTATAAGAAGAATAAAAATATAATTAAGTTCTTTGTTGGGAATGTATTGAATACTCTTAGACTCAAATCAAAGGCAGATCTATTGGTTTTGTGGATAAAAGTGTCACAAATTCCTAACAAATATATTTGACATTAAATTTGGTTTCACTTCAGTCCTCAAATGATGCCTCACTTGAATGGCACTCAAATTATGTTAATAAACATTTAATAATAATAACAACTAATTGGATAATAATTATAGTAATCAATAGTAAATTGCATTCGCTTTTTATGTCTGCCTTTGCTTTTCAGTAGAAAAATGTCAATTTGTTATATACTATACACGAAAAAAAGTTATTATTAATGTCTTTTAATTACATAAACGTTATTCCAATTTCATTAGACTTATGGCAAGTTGTTGTTTAGTCCCAGAGCTTTGCTTAGGACTCAGAATGAATTTGTTGTGTTGTTTGTGTGTTTCACTTGATATATGATTTTCGATAACAATTAGGAAATTTGTTATTAATAACAATTTATTAGATAATTACTAATCGGCTGCACATGAATTGATTGATGGAATAATGAAAGCAATTCTTCAATTGTGTGGACATTATATCACAGAATCGTTACAATTAGTTGTTTCGCAATCTATTAATGCATTTCTCTAATTATACACAATATATAGGTTTTTATGTTTAGATTATCGCTTCGAATGTCTAAACAAATCTGACATTAAAATTGATTTTCAATAAACAATATCATCGACAGTGAGGGAGATTTACATCACCATTGAGAGCACACCACTGATAAGACGGTTGTCTGCGCCTCACAAATATGTTTCAATTTTATTGACTACTTCTTCGATCACAGTTCAGTTCATTAGGCAATCAATTCACGCATTGTTTTAATCGTTAAATTGAGTCATAATTTTAGTTAATATATTGAGAATCAATCGCTTTGTCTGTGCGCTCTGTTATCAAAAATATGGGCCTATAGTTCGTCAGTGCTATTAACGGATGGAAGACATACACCCAAACCGTCACCAAAACAGTTAACACAAGAAAAAACATAAATTTTAAAACAAAAAACTAATAATTTTTAAGAATTGATTGAAAAGAAAGAGTCACTAAAAGCCAAACACAGATAAGAAGTGGTTTTGCTATTAATTTAATGCATAGTCTTATGACTCGATTTGTTGCAAACGTTTGATTAGATATTTGGCTAAACTTTTCAATCGATTCTATCAATCGGTTAAAAATAAAAATATAATGAAATTTGAAAATTAAAATCAAATAAAACAATAATCAAAATGAGGCTTAAATTCAATGGATTGACGACTAAATTATGTCAACAATAATAACATTAATAATAATATTAACAGAAATTAGTAGCGATTCGACTAAACTCGAGTTAACCACTAATTCGAGTTATCAGAGTTGGCGCACGTCTTATGGGACTCACCGCAGATGGTTTGGTCCTTCAAAATAGTGGACAAATAAGTAGTTTGCATCTCATCGAACCGATTGATCACAGCTCTGGGCAATTCCTCAAATTGCAATGGATACCAGTATCGGTCCAGTGGTCCGGCTATTTCACTGATCACTTTTGACTGTATATACGGAGGCGCTCCGTCCAAGAATGACATCATTTGTCTGTCATAAATGTCAAAATAGCCCTCGTCTTCTACAATAGGGGAGTCCTTTAGGGATATGCAACACATCGGAACCTCAAAGTGCTTGAGTGAAGAGCCTCTCAAACGAGTGATTGCTATCAGGTCTGTGTCACAGACTTCATAACCTAAAGTCGAAAATAAAGATAATAGTAATGAGATAACTGTTGATTCAATTGAAAAGAAATGCTTACCAATGATTGTGAGGCTCTTGAGTTGTCGTGACCTCCAGGCGAGCATTACTAAAGGGTTTTCTTGGAATTGGGCGAACACTTGATTAGGTTCTAACGAAAACGGCTTCAATGCATTGACGAGAGTCACGGACTGCAATGTCTTCGAGTGTCTGTCTGTCATCAGATTGACTAAATAGCAGATAGTTTCATCTTGGTCACCCACAGCACCCATGAAATAGGCTCTGAAATGCGTTAAAGGCATGTCTGTGTCGAAGAGGGAGTCACGCAATATCTCATACGAGTCGTCCGTATGGATCAGATTTACGGTCACTTTGAGGTCGTGATTGCTTCGGGCCAACAGACTCCACGAGGATTTGGAGAGGCCTTCGTGTTCGTCATCTATTCCGTGGACATTAATGACCAGAGAATCGATTGTCGCCTTTGCGGCCAATATTTGGAGCATTTGATCGTTTACTGAATCGAAATCAATCGAAAGCTGTCTGAGACTCGCAAACGGTTCCAAAAGTTGGACCGATAGGTCGACCACCGGATAAAAGTCGGGATCTGTTTTGACTGACGCCAAATGAAGACATTTAAGTGAATGTGAGTGACGTTTGGCTAACATTTGAAGTAATCGATTGGAGTGATTGAGCACTGGTTGCAAACAACCCATTGAAATATGTTCTAATGATTCGCATCTTTGGATCAGTTGTTCCAACCGTTGCACTAAGAGTTGCAACAATTGGTATACTTTTATGTTGTTCTCATTGTAATTGTTCGCTAAGTTTTTGGTCACATTTATTGGGTTTAATGTAAGTCTTCGCAGACATCTACTGTTATGAACGCAATGGTTATCATCAATGGTGTCGTTGTTATCATTAAAGTTATTATTATTGTCGTTATAGTTGTACTCTTCAGTGAACAACAAGATGTCCAGAATTTCGATCAATTGATTGAGACTTTGAGTTGAATTTGGATCAAAAGAGATGACCAATTGGTTGAAAAAACGGCTGCATTTGTGAAGAAATGACTTCAAGGCTATACTCGAGTCTAACGTTGGCTTCAATTGTTTGTTGTGTTTATTGCGTCTCAATGTCTGACTACTTGGCTTTGACTTCAGTAAATCAATGGTCAAACTCTTCTGCGGCCATTGGGAACAGTTGTATATACAGTCCCTCCATGTCTTGCAAGTGGCCGATGCTCTCAATCGATCCGATGGCGACAAATACCTGAATATATTAAAGATTATTACTGACGGCAAGTAATTGCAGACAAACGCCATTAGATGTGAAAACAACACAAAAACAACTTTCAATGACAACAAACTGATCGATACATACGATCGCAGCGCCGCTGCAGACAAACACTCAGCTCATCACATATGTAGCCATTCATAAACAACGTTACTTCACACCAGTGTTTTGGATGACGTCAGGTCTCAGACATCAAAACAAGACTTTTAAATAAAATTGTAATTAAATGTAAACTGAATTCAAATCACTTCTCAAAGCTGTTCCGTTAAGTTGAAACATTGTCTGAAGGTTTGTCTCAAATGATTGATCTCTCGTTATGACACTATCGCTGACTGGTTATAATCTAATTGAATTTGCAGCTGTCGTGCCATCATTTTGTGTCCAGATCTTAACGACTGATTCAATCGACAACTAGTATCTAATTGGAGATCTCTGGCAATAATGTTATCGATATACAGTCTTCTGGAGTGTTCCCTCCTTATGGTCAACGCCATTGTTATTCTCAATGAGGACAGATTCCTCTCCAAAAGTAATTTATGACAACTTATTGTCATTTCTCTCAGTTTATTAATGTCTTTATTAATAAAACAGTCGGATGGGGTCGACATTCGTGGGCACAACAGCAATATGCTGGACAACAAATGGCTGGACCATCAGTCAAGTCTCAAATGCTTAATTTGATTCACTCCATACGGACAGTCATGAGAGGTATAGCTAAGGCCTTACATGTGATTCAAAAGTCTAATCTCTGATTCAATTTGCAGTTCCACTCATTTTCCTCAATATTATCGTTATTTTAATTAAACTTATTTTTGGCTAAAAATAGATTTCTTTCTAATATTTTTGTTATGAAAATAAAGATTAAAATGAATTGAATATTAAATGAATATATTTTTATTAAAATAACCTCAAGTTTTACAGAAAGTAATCAAAGAATACGAAATACATTCAAACATTGGCTGAAAGTGTAAAAAATTGCTTTAAAGACAATTTAAATTCATTCTTAGATAAAAACAAAACCAATTTTGGAAACATATTTGAAGTGATTAGCAAATGATTAAAATATAAAAAGCTTTAAAAAGAATTTGAAATGAGATTAATGTGAATATTATTAGTAATTCATTGGCTCTTCTGGTGGTTCCTATTGTTTAGAACCCAATTCAGTACATTGGACTTGAGGTGATTAATGGTCTCCATCACTGTTGGTACCCATTTGCTGGTCAACTGGTTGTACATTCGGCGGCGCATCTTCTCTGACAAGTGGGACATTCGGACGACGACTGTTTGCTGGCCTTCTTCCACTTGGGGTTCGTTGGCAACGGCTGGCAAGTATTGATCCACTGCTTTGTCGGTCAGATCTATGGCTGTGTCGATCGATTTGAGGAAAACTCGAATGTAAGGTAAGTCCAACACACTGTTGACTTTAGTATATCCGTAGTCTTTGATGCCTTGAATCTTATCAGTGCTATATTTGCGGACAACTCGAACTCGACTGACGCCGTCCTCGTAGAGCTTTTTGGTGCCGTCCTTCAACTTTAAAAGGTTTTGATTAGAATCAGAAAAGAGTTTAAGATTAAAACACTTACTTCTTCGGGTGACTTATTGATAGCGGGCACCTTCTCTTGTAGTTTATCGAGTCCTTGACAGGCGATGTTATCAGCGATTGAAACTAGATTAATTCAGTTCACATGTAAATAATTTGACAGATCTAAAAGTTGACGGATTACTTACTCTGTTTCTCCAATTTCTGGATTACAGGCTGCGCTGTCGATGCCATATAAGCGATAGACTGTTCAGCTCTGGAAAGTGTGGCCGATATTAAGCTGTTGTAACTCTTGAAGCGAGAATATCCATCGGCGGCCATATTTATGGCTGAGTTAATCATCGGTAGTGAAGAGAATCGCGACAGCGCTTCGATTTTGATGGAAGTGTTTGTTGAAGACATTCTGATTTAAAATATATGAAGAGATTTAAGAAAACTTAATAAACAAATTTATAAAAACACTTAAGAAAAGAAATTAATAGAAACTTAAGATCAAAAACTTATGGTATGAACGGCATAACAGTAATGACTTCAATTCTGTTCAGCACTTCTTATATATGTTCTGATAGTAAGCAAAGTTTAGTCTTTGGATGGACTTTGAGTTCTCACCATATTATTGGTCGAGAGATAACACGAATTAATTGACTGAACTATAGATAAGTTCAAACTTCAACTGAATGTCAATTGAAAATAAGTCACTTTCAGAATGATTATCAAAATTGATTCAAAGTAATAGTTTTCAACAATAATTGATTCATTGATTCGTTCCCGCAATCAATGAATTGCAAGTTTAGGTGGTTTTGCAAAAATTTGCTAAATTTTCCACTAAAAAAAATAAAGAAAAATTCGGACTTAAATCATTTGACCATGATTATTTTCATGTTAATGCAGTGCATCAGAGCGCAAATATAAGGTGATTAAACAAGGCTATATCAGGGTCGGTTACTGTGTGTGAATATTTGAAGGGTAAAATCTTATGATTGTTAGGTGCAGTGTCAGTTCAATTACATCAGACATTGAAATCAAACTATGAATGAGTGATTAAAATCATCCGATAGTATCCGGATTAAAGTCTAGAATCAAAACAAATCCAAATTCCTTTGATTTGCAAATCAGTGGACATCTAATGATGTGTTTCTTGGGTTCAGTTCACGTGATATCAAATATTTTGAGTCCATTTGAGTCATATATTCGTTAAGCAAAATATAAATTAGAATTTGCAAAATGTGAGACATTCTTGCAATGTTTTAGAACATAGATTTGATCAAGATAACAAATTACGCTAATATCTAGTGATTTCTTACCTTGGCCAATGTAATATAGGATCGACTGATTATGCAATTGATAAACAATTTGAGAAATTGATTAATGTTTTCAATCAAATAGTAATTCAATACTAAACTCAAACTTGTTTTGTGATATTTCAGAGTTATATCATATGAAGACTGGGTTTCTTCCTATCCCTCGATTGGTTCAAAATAGGAAAGAGGACTGTCTTTCAAGTCTCGCTCTTTCCATACATTTCTACGACAATTTTGAATAATTAATGCTCTGCTAACTTGTACTGAATTAAATAGGATTTAACCAGGATGTTTACGAGAATATAATTATGCATTTATTTTAATTTTATTCAAATAAATTAAGAATAGGAGTGACGTAGAAATAGATTTCACAGTAGTTTTTGTATTGTTGCTACTGTGTTGCTACCAGGTTTATTCAGTTTTTAAACTTTCCTCGTCATGTCAATCATGTGAACACTATTCTAGTAATTTCCCTGAATTTATAACTTTGACTGAAAAATTTCGATACTATCGAGAGATAGAAAATTTATGAATTCTTATGAATTGATTTCAAATAAAAGGACAAAATCCTTGAATTAGTGGACGAATACTCAGAAAACTGGAATTAAGTAAAAGATTATAAAATGAATGAATAATTCCGGTTCTCATATTTGACACTCAAGTTCTTCAAATATTAAGAAACCACATATTTTTTGTCCCAAATATTAGATAAGTCTAAACTCCAAATACAAACTTAATTAAAAGCATTGAATTATCGGTAAATTTTTGTCATTTTAAAAGTACCAAAAATATTCCTCTTCAGCATTTGATCTGAAATAATAACTTTTATGATTATTATCCGACCATTTCCTCCGTCCGATATCTTAACACTTGCACTAAACAGACGTTTAGATAAGAAATTCAAATATTTATTCAAACATTGAGACTAAAAATAAGAAATAATTCGAGAAATAGACATAAAATCTCTTATCAGAAGTTATTTTCGTCTAATTATCGAAAAACTAAATTGAAATCTGAGAACACTTTTGTATCAAATAAACAATTTTCGGAAATAATTTTATTTTTGAAGCAATTATGGAATTTTTGAGTCATTTTTCACACAATAATAAAATAATTACTAAATTATATTCAATTAAATCAATAAAAGATATGAAATAATAAACTCTTAATAAAAAGTTTGATTTGTGTCTCAAAAAACTAAATTGTATTGCAATCAAGAGATCAAAAAGGATTTCCAAAATCTATATCAAAGAGAAGACGAATATCACAATCAATTCAAATAATAGACTCATTTGTTTGTTGATTACAATCTGGATATGAATTGGAAATAATTATTGAGTTTATAGTCTTTTTCGGTAAATAAAAGTTCAAAACTAACCGATTATTGCATTTAAGGGTAAAATAAAATTTGAATTTCGAACAAAAAATAGATTTATGTATAAAATATGATTTCGGGTATCTGTCCGTCTTCTACGGATGTCCCGTTATTACAACCGGCGGCATAACTAAACTGAAAGGTCACTTTTCCCACCGAACCGGACAAATCGACCTGCACTTTGCGGTTACCATTCGTGCCATAATGAGAGTCAGAGCCCTTGAGTGTGGCGCAGGCGGTATAGTTGGTATTCGGATTGATCTCAACCGGCATTTTAAACAGAACGCGGAAAGTGTTAGGGGTTCCGTCGCAGCTGAATGTCGTGTCGTTAGAGGCCAACAGTTTTCCAGAACCCGTGTGAATGATCTGAATGGTTACGTCATAATCGGACGGCCCATGTATTGAACCGTAGAGACCAAAACCGATTACGAAAATACGTCGATCGACAATAAACCGGATCCTATCACTGGTCCCACTATAACCCCAACGACTTTCTGTTCTTTGGAAACGACAAACCACTTGCTCTTTGCCTGTAATACAACAGCGCGGAACGTCTGGAAAGGGAACCGTTGGTTTTGGGTTGACTGTGAAATAAAGGAAAAGCGAAACCTGAAGAATGCAAAAGAAATTAAAATTATTGTTTAAATTAGTTGAGTGAATGGCTAACACCGACCACTTCCCGATCCGTTAGTATTCCTGATTGGGCGACGTCTACAGCAAACTCTTCGACAGTCATAAGTGGAAAGCGAATCAAATAGAGGGCGCGCCCTAATACTTGTCTTTGATTATCGGGATTGTCAGCCAGATTCTGGCGCTGACACTCCTGTTCGGCCCAACGCACCACTGCATTGAATAACACCACTTCTCTGATCCTAAGAGTATCCCTCTCCAAAACAGTTGTCAAGGTATCGAAATCTATGTCCAGAAAGCCTTCCGCAGCCAAAGCTTCGACGGTATGCTTGTCGATTGTGTCCAAACACATGGCCGCCAATTGGGGCTCATCGAAGAGACGGGCCTTTCATTCAAACAAAGATTAGAATTCGTTTAAAGTGTAAGAAATTAAAGGCAATACTTGAGTCAAAAGCATAAAAGCGTTGTCTGACGAGAGGTTCGACTTAAGAAAGTCGACGCACGCCTTCTCGAGAGCCGGCACTTCATATTTTTTAGCTGCGTATAGAGTAGTCATAACAGTTTCGGGTCCGATCTGGACCTCATCGGTATAGAGAAAGCGAAGTAATGCCAGAAAGGCCGCCGGTTCCACATCCGGTATACTTATTTCATTTTTGGGATCAGCCATCGCTCCGTTAAACATCGCATCAAAGACAGCGCTTCCTATGGAAAGCACGAACTTATGGGCCGGAATTGGCATTTGTTGCACTCCTTTGCCAACCAGAAAGTGAACGTCCGCTAAGTCTTCGCGATTAAAGATGGCTGTCATCCGCTCTTTGAGCGTCCCTTTAGTCGCCTGCCATTTGAAGTGCAACTGATTTGATGGCTGACCAAAATTTAGTGTTGAGACCGCGTTTGAGGAGGTGCTGATCGACATCGAAGTGGTCGGAGCGTTGAACGGCATCTCAATGTCGCGGCGATTAGGCGACTGATTAATCGCTTGATTTACCGGTTGTGACTGTTTGGACACAAATACAATCATTTATAGACATTTGAAACAAATGTGAAGACAATCAATACATTTATGACTTCATTGGTGTAGAATTGCGTGGAATTGGAGCTCAGGTCGATGTGCATGACTTGTGCCGCACTCACTGGCATAAGACCCGTCTCTTCAATCGCTTCCATCATCGCTTCCATCAATTGAACGCCATTACAGTTATTTTCGTTATTATTGCCGATATTTTGACTCATTCTTTATCACCGAATCAGTAATTCTTCAGAAGAAGAATAGTGGTATTCTTCGGCTTTAAAACTATATCTCCTTTCAATCAATTACTCATTTCTGATGAAAATTTCGTCCAAACTTTAAAATTGCAAAACAAGTCACAGATTTTAATCAAACATTTGTTTATTTCATCAAAAAATGAGTTCAAACCAATGTTTGACACAATCTTTGAAAAAATCTAAAAAGTCTTTAATTTCATAATTTTTGGAATGAATTCAAATGTTTTTCAACAAAAAATAAATTATTTGAAACTCTTATAACAGAAGATATCAAAGAAGTGGAGGAATAGTTGAAACAAATCTATTCATTTGAATAATTAAATGTTTATTCAATTGTTTTTCAATTCATTTTAAATTAAAACCTTTTGTTTACAAATCTTTTCATTGATTGAATGTTTTAATGAGAGTCTATAGTTTCGTATTCATCCGTTGAGCGTCACTCCAGTTGTGACTCATAGGACGAAAAATTAGATAATTTTCGGCCATATTTCTCATTGTTTGTGACAAAACAACCGGTCTTTTAGTATCGATTGCCTTTAAATCAATTTTTTGTCCATTTATTTGTCACACCATTTGTATAGACAAAATGGGCGAAGACTTGGAGATGAGTTTCGATCACAAAGGTTTGGATCAGTTTAACAATTGTCTCACTCGAACTCAATGCTTGATTTTTGTCTCTTTTCAGAAATTAAGATTAAGACCGAAAATACTGAAAAGGAAGAGAAGAGAGAGAAGGATAGGGATAGGGATCGCGATAGAGATCGGGACAGAGAACGCGATAAAGACAAGAGTAGAGACAAAGACCGGTCTCGAAATGTTAAAGACCGCGATAGAGATCGCGACAAAGACAGGGAAAGGGATACAGACAAGGATAAGGATAAGGAGAGGGATAAAGATAGAGACAAAGATCGGGACAAAGACAGGGATAAAGATCGGGACAAAGACAAGGATAAAGACAAAGAGAGAGACCGATCGCGAAGACATCGGTCGCGTTCCAAAGATAAGGATAAAGACAAGGAGAGGACTTCCCGTCGCGACAAAGATAAGGACAAAGATAAAGATAAGGACAAAGATAAGGATAAAGACAAAGATAAAGACAAAGACAAAGATAAGGACAAAGAAAAGGAGAAAGAAAGGGAAGAGCGGCGCCGATCACGGGATAAGGATCGGTCGCGTTCTCGGGATCGCAGCAAAAAGAGCCGAAGAAATAAGCCGTCGAAATACTGGGACATTCCTCCGCCTGGATTCGAGCACATCACTCCCGCACAGTATAAGGCAATGCAAGCCGCTGGTCAGATACCGGCCACGCTATTCGCTGCACCTGGTACCGCACCTGTGCCTATTGTGGGCAGCACTATCACAAGACAGGCGCGAAGGCTTTATGTCGGTCAGTGTCTTATCTGTTCTTCAATTTATCTTTTATTTAATCTAAGATTTTATTGTTTTTGATTTGATTTTCAGGTAATATACCCTTTGGTTGCAGTGAAGAGGAAATGATGGACTTCTTCAACAGTCAAATGCACGCCTGTGGCTTTAGTCAGGCACCGGGCAGTCCTGTCCTCGCCTGTCAGATCAATTTGGACAAGAATTTCGCCTTTCTTGAGGTTTGTGTTTCTTTAATGAGTTTATGAATGGTCTGCACTCAACTCAATAGCTTTTGCGCTCAAATCTGTTGGCGTTTGGGTTCGTAATGAGTGCCAAATAAATGGCTTTTTTGGTTCGAATCTATCAACGAATTGATTAAATAATTTCCATTATTTTATCATTTAATTGATTCCTTCTATTTCTGAAAGTCTACACATTTTGAACCCATTTTGAAGTTTTCATCAAATGTTTTAAGTTTTAAATAAATCACTTGATTTCAGTTCCGATCAATTGATGAGACGACACAAGCGATGGCTTTCGATGGAATCAACTTTAAGGGCCAGTCATTAAAGATACGACGACCACATGATTATCAACCTATGCCGGGAATGAGCGAACAACCTCAAGCAACTGTGCCCGGAGTCATATCTACTGTTGTCGCGGATTCTCCGTTCAAGATATTTATTGGCGGTCTTCCAAACTATCTGAATGAGGATCAGGTCAAAGAACTGCTGATGAGTTTTGGACAGTTGCGAGCATTCAATTTAGTCAAAGACAGCGCCACCGGTTTGAGCAAAGGATACGCCTTCTGTGAATACGCCGACACACAGATCACAGACCAGGTATTTGTTTAGACCCAAAGAAAGTGATGTCATGTATTGAGAATCTATAGAAACCCTATTTCTTATAACAATGCAATTGATTGACAGCTTTTGGACGAGTCTTCAGATGAAAAGCGTTTAGTTTTAGACTACTTTTAGAGTAAAAGAGACCAAAATATTTCTAATTTGGTTTTCTTTGTTTCGTTTTCAGCACTTTTTCTTTTTAGCATTTTTTCGTTTTTTGCTCTTTTAGGCCATCGCTGGACTCAATGGAATGCAATTGGGGGACAAAAAACTCATCGTTCAGAGGGCCAGTGTTGGTGCCAAGAGTGGCCCACTAGCCTCTGCTCTGGCAGGTGCCGCTGCTTGTGCAGCACCTGTTCAGATTCAAGTGCCAGGCCTTTCCAATGTGGCCGCAGGTCTCGGTAATCCCACTGATGTGCTGTGTCTCATGAATATGGTTGTGGCCGAAGAGCTCAAAGATGATGAAGAATATGAAGACATTCTCGAAGATATTCGTGAAGAGTGCGCCAAATACGGTCCGGTCCGCTCTCTTGAGATTCCTCGACCAATCGAGGGCGTAGAAGTGCCCGGACTCGGAAAGGTATGCCAATTGATCCAATGTTATGCATTGATATCCTAATTGTGTTCTCATTATAGGTGTTCATTGAATTCAATAATGTCATCGATTGTCAGAAAGCACAGCAAAGTTTGGCCGGCCGTAAGTTCGCCAATCGGGTTGTGGTCACCTCCTTCTTCGATCCGGACAAATACCACAGACGAGAGTTTTAACATTCATTCGACTCTTTTTTTATTATTATTTAGTAATCCATTCGTTTCGTTAAATATTCAATAATTTAATTGAATTTCATTTCTTTCAAATCATTTGAATAAAAATATCGATCATTGAATCGAAACAAACTGTCATTTAATACCTTTCCACTCATTTGACTAATACTTCAGCCAATGTATCGAAACCTTTGATTTTTGCCGCGAAATGTATTTATAATTAAAGAAAATTAAAATCCATTTCTCTATTTATATACAATTTCTGTATAAGCCTTCAAAAGAATCGATAGTTTTGATGTTCGGCCCCACTCTCTCCCCCACTGTCTCCCCCTTTGCAAAGTAGGCGTCAATTAATATAAAAATGCAAAAACTAAAGTCAACTCAATGTTGTGTTTTGTTTCCATTAATTAATTATTCAAATTCAGTGGTAATTCTTACGAAAGTTTTTCACTCAATTATTATTCGTGGCTGTTTAGGTGTGCTAGCTCTATTACTATCTATTACACTTGAATGCCATTATAATCAACACCCTATATAATCAATTTTCCTTTATAATCAACTTTTAAATCCACTTCAATAGACATTAATGTTAAAAATAGTCCCTTATAGTCAACATTCCTCTATAATCAACAGATTCTTAAAACCAATCGGTTGATTGTAATGGCATTCGAGTGTATTGTTTTTCATTATCCAAATTCAAAATGATGCCAAGATGAAATTTGGGTTTAGAATTTGCGCTCCAAGTTATGAAAATTAGTTTGCTTTCATCACTGAAATTCAGTGACTGAATCTACCTTGGAAAATCATACAAGTTTTATAGAAATGGTTGATTTATATAAACATCGATTTTATAACAGGTTCAGCCTTGAAAGGGAAAATCCATTTGATCTTTACCCAAATTTATTTGGCGAGGTCAAAAATTTGACTTATTTTGAGAAATTTTTCTTCGGTTGACCAAAGCTATTACACCCTTGTCAAAGATAATTAATCAATTAAATAATGTTGATAAAACACTAGATTTATCAAAACCTCCCCGAAATTTGAGTTATTTTTTAAAAGTTATCAGGTTTAAAACAATTTTAATCCGCCTATTGACCCAATTTTTTGCCAGCCGTAAAGGTTCACCTTGATTGTAAATAGGCTCTCAAATTTTTTCCGCTAGAATAAATTTTAGATAACAACATATCTTCGAGCCCATCACAATCATACATAATTGGATCTTTTAACCAAGTTTTTAGTTTCTAAAAATCAGTTATTATTAACAATCCTGCCTCTATTTGAGTATGCCTAGTTTGGGAGAGTCATATTCCCAAATCCCTTTCGAATATTTCATTTAATCAAGAGTTAGACGCTGTGATGTATTCTTGTTCATTATCTAATATCAATTTGTTTTTTAGAATCAACCAGTTTCATTTTCTTTAAAATATTTGATATTCTTTAATATATGTACTAATTACTAATTAGAGTACATTTTCCACATTTCTGATCTTCTATATATTTGATATACATAATAGATGAGATAGATCAAATGATCAAGTTGACTTTGTTAAAGCAATTTTTCAATCAATTTGGTTATTAATTAAAAATAATAAACTGAAAGACAAATTCTAATTTGAAGAAAAAACAAACCATAATCACTGAATATCGCGCGAGTTTTACGCCCACGGTAATTCGGCTGCAAAATGTTGTTCAAATTTGGAAAAGCATCTATCAATAAATTTTGGTTGAGTTTTATTCAAATAGAAAGAGAGTCCGAGTCTATTGATGGAGAATTTGCAAAAGTATTGCATTACAGTAATTGTTTCTCAATTGTATCACTAAATATAGAATACATTAGTAAATAGGACTCCACTTTATTATCGATATAACTTAAGAATCATAAGAAAAGACCTAATATCTAAATAAGTATCTCCAAGCCGTTGGTCAGCGGCTTCTTATGATGACTTTCGTTCCTATTTTCGTTATCCACGAAAACATATTTAATTTGCTATTGATTTTCAATTTGTTCTTTAAATGATACAAAATGTTGAAAATACGCTCGAAATCTATTAAAAGAGATAAAAATTTTATTACAATTTCTGTACATTCGCTCTGATTATAAAAGTCTGTGATTTTTAGCCAATTCTTGTCATAAAACTTGATGGTAACAAATATTCTCTTTTATTATTCTCTTAACCGACGCCTCTATTGATAGCAATTTTGTTGCAAAACAAATATTTGTCTGAAAAGCTGTTCAGATCAAAGACAATCTCAATGGCATTACACTTGAATTTAGATCAATTACAATAATCAAGATCAATTTGTATCAAATGGGTTTTAGATTGAAATATTCTACAAGTTCAGAATTATTTTTCTATTTTATCTAATACTTGGACTTAAAG
>JAQFXL010000215.1:0-26777 GCA_034693445.1 Edwardzetes edwardsi | reverse complement strand
GCCATAAGCACGCCATAAGTGCATTTTTTCAAAAATTATCCTCCTCATTTATACTGGCATGCGCTTGTTCCTAAGGTAATACGGTATTCACAATACAAATATAAAAAGAACCGCAAAATGTTTTTCAATCAGTTTATTTATATTTTGAAAACAAATGCCAATAAAATTTTATTTAAATAAATCATAAGTTGACGGATGTGGTCATAGTGACGGTGGTCTCGCCCTCTAACCACTTGTGAACTTTGACGACACCTATCTTTGGCCTTCTGTCGGAATTGGGTTCTAAGAGTCTTTGGATAAGATCTTTGGCATGTTTTTCAATCTTGATTTCGTCGGGAAACGCGAAGTCTTTGCTTTCCTGCAATTCAATGATTTTTCTTAATTCTTGAAATTCAAAGGGATATCTGTTTGTCAGCATTCGGTAGAGACAGACCCCCAGCGCCCATATGTCTGCCTTAAATGAGTCGTACTCTTTGTTTGTCGTTTTTGTTTGGACTTTGAGTATTTCCGGGGATTTATACAAAAAGGTTCCGCCCGTTTTACTCGAATATATGAAACCAGTGTCTTCTTTATATTGGACACGAGATAAGCCAAAGTCCGAGACTTTGATGTCTTTTTTGATTGGATCTGTCTTAGACCTGACCAGCAGAAAGTTCTCTAGTTTGAGGTCTCTGTGCGCTATATTCAGTCTATGAATGTATTCAATTGCGTAAACAATTTGTGCGAAATATCGTTTGGCGACCGCATCAGACATCGCACCATTGATTTGTAGCTCTTTAGCGACGTCTCCTTCGGCTAATTCCATGAAGAAGTATGCTTTCCATATGTTTTTATCAGTTTTCGGTTCCGTATATTCAATGAGGAATCGGTCGTAGATTGTGATGATGTGGTCGTGTTTTGTGCGGTCTATTTGTCTCAACAGTGTTTCACTAATAAAGAGTTCATTTTTCAACGAATCAAATGCTTTCTTATGTCTGTGAGACTCTATATTCACATCAAGTATTTTGACGGCAATTTCCAATTGAGTTCCATTTAAACCACTCTTCATGGCTTTGAATACCTTTCCATAGCCACCACTGCCTAAAGTGTGTTTACTGATTTCATAACCCTTTGTTTTCAACCATTGGTTTGGTTCGTCACAACTATCTCGAGGCAAAATAATCAGGTATTTCTCAATTAACTCATTTTCATTGATCTCCGACACCGTCTTTCGAGGTGTGTCCAAACTGTCCTTTCGATTGGCAGTTGAAGTTTCCTTTGAGCTGTCAATAGTTCGCTTCTTTTTTTTCTTCTTCTTTTTGTTCTTGGACTTCTCCTGGTCATCGGCTTTGAAGCACTCACAGCAGAGGCAACTGTATATCGCAGACCAGACCACTTCTAAGCACAAACACATTTTTGTCTCAGTTTTAAGTCTTATTATAAAATTGGTTCAAACTGTTATTAGCTATCAATCAAAATGAATATTTGAAATACGAATCCAATGCATACAATACTAGCAACAATGATATGAACGGCTAAATTCAAATAATTGCAATCCTCGTGAGGTTTACTTTCAATTATTAAAGCATTTCATTCGACATTTTAATTGATTTGTGAATCGATTGTTACAAAAATGACATTTTAACCAAAAAAAAAATCTGAAAACCCAAAACTTTGTTTGATTTTAAGTGAAAGTGATTTTTAACTCAAAATTAAATTGAATTATATTTTGGATGTCTTTTCAAATGTTAATTGAAGAGATAAAACTGGTGTCAGTTTAGTCTTTGGTGTAATTCTTTAAGAATCACATTTCATTCAGAATCTGTTGAAGTGATTGACCGCAAAGAAACTGTTGAATGAATTCAAAGAACAAATGTTATCATAAAATGCAGATAAAGTTAATAATCAGAAGTTTTTAGTAAAAAAATGTATTTCTCTCTGCATTTTTGCAATTCAAACAATTTTTCGCATAACTATATTTCGCTGATATTATTAAAATATTAAACTATAGTAAAATTGCATTTGAAAAGAGTTGATGGCATCACACTATGTATTGTGTATGTCTAGGATATCATGCTGTGATGTGCGTCAGCTTGAGTTGAATTATAATCAAATGGGATACCAGTGCGAGAAAAACTAAATTCTCAATAATAACTGATAGAGAGATGAGATGTGAGCAGAAAAAACTTATTTGCATTTGTGATAGTTTTTGCAGATAAACTGCTTCACTCATTGCGACAAACATTTGTTGATAGTGTTTGTGACACTCTTTTAAACTTTCAGACATTCATATTAAATATTATTTTTTTTGCTTCTCTTTTGCTTTGATTTTACTCTTTCTGTGCGTAAAATAATCCGATTTTGAACTCAGAATTTCAAATGTATATCAAAAACCTTTAACTTCCAAAAGGTATTTGATTTTGTTCGCTGAACAGAGTGAACAAGTTTATAGAAAAAGAATAATTCTTATTCATTCATTTGTAATAAATTCTGGAGTAGTGTCGGAGTTCTGCACAGTATTTAAAATTTAAATTATTAGGAATACTCTTTCTTTGTGACTCTTTTGCTTTGAAAATGATAGTCTATTTGAAGAATATTTCAATTCTATCTTTTTTTTGTTGATTTATATATTTGAATAATATATAAATTCTTGATATAAATTTGAAATTCTTGACTCAAATTTTTGCTAGAATTCAATATTTAAACAATTCTTTTTCAAAATGACTTAATCGTTGGCTCTTATATAATATTTGACATTAAATTTATTTTGTTTTTTGACTTAATTTTCAAATTAAGGAAATTACTGAAATTGTTTCGTATATAAGTGACTCAAATTCTTTTGAATAATTAATAAATTTTTAAATTTTAGTTTGAATACTATTCAAACTATTTGTTATAAATTCCTTTGAATAATTGATCAGGGAAATTATGAAAACCAATCACTTAGAAAGTGATGTAAATCTAGTGAACCTACGGTGTAATGTCATAACCATATTATATGAGATCAAAGGCTTTCAATCTTTTGTTTAACACGAAATGAATGATTAAAAATCAATAATTTTGAGCCATAATAATGGTTTGATTCGATTATCTTTGAATTTTAGTCGAGAAGTGGAGCGCACTTAAGGCCGGAGATAACTCTCGACATTCACTCTGTCAGCGAATTGCTCTCAAATCGATTCCATACCAGAAATAACTATAAGAATGTAAAGACAGACACAAAATAATAAACACTTTTTGAAAATTCAGAGACTGTGAGCATAAATGTTGTGAAAAATACTTTATTTATAATCAGATTGTTTTCGCATATATTCACCCGATTTGACAATTTATTTGATTCAATAGTTGAGCCAAAAACTGATAATCGAGTCATCATTTGTTTCAATGCATTCGATGATTACAATTCTTATCTGACGGCCACGTATTCAGTGCTGATATCAAGAGATTCTGACCATTGGCTCAGCGTTTCGAGTGTTGAGCCAAAGGATTCAAGAGTTAGATGAAAAAGAAAAATCAGGATTCATGTGAAACATTCGGATGGCATTAGTTCGCTATTAAACTTATCTTTGAAAATATTTTTTGTCAGCACTTGAAAACATACGAAAAGTGTGAACAAATCAGACGAACAATAAGACGAACCAGAGTTTGGCACAAAGTTCAGCAAATCTGATGGTTTGTGTTATCGTTAGAATTTGATATAAACTAAAGCTCTTTCACAATATTTTATTGTCAAAACTCTTTCTCTGGGCTTAAATTGCTATTTGGAGTCAATCCGTTGGTAATTGAGTTCTCTCTCTATATGTGATCGCATTACAGATTAGTCAACGAATATAATATTAGCGACGGAGTCGACACACCATTCAAATTGTTTGCCATCTCTACTGTTCCTCTTTTCTAATATACAGCAATGAAAAAAGAGAAATTAATTTGCAATCGACTCAACACAATAGCGATTGTGAGTCAAACGCCACTTAGTTTTTTCAGACCAAAAGAAAAAAAATTGTGTTTCTCTCATATTTTGTTCACTATTTCATAATTTTTCCGTAGAATTACTCGATTTAATGTTTAGCACGACTTTTATTCTACACTAAAATATAATTTACTGTCTGCTCCTCTCTTATTACAAAATAAATTGCATTAAGTCATCAATTTATTTTTAATAACATCAAATAATAAGCCTTCTCTGACATCACAACAATATTTTAATTCAATCCTATTTTTCTTTTGCTATTATTTTTTTTGAGAAAAAACCAGAATCTCTTGAAATAAGATTTTTAACCAAAAGAAGTAAAGTTCTCTCTCTTTTCTCTAAGAAGAGATTTCTCTTTTTTTAATGAATCTCAAGACTTAAACTCTCTTTTTTATCTCCATATCAATAGAGCGGAAGATTTCATAAGTTTTTTGCCTTTTCTTTCTTCGCAATTACTTTCAGGACTTAAATCTTATTACGGATTGATTTTGACTCAAAATTTTATATTTAGTATTAAATTGAAATCAAATTAATTCCGAAATTTGTTAGAATGACAAGCGTTTAGAAAAGGACCGGTAGTTTTGCTTTTTCTCAATATATAAATGGATTAAATGGTATTGTATTCGCTTCGGCGCAAACTTTAAGACATTTCCCATTCGCTCTTTGGTATGGCTCTCCTCTCGACTCTCTCTTCGCTCCTCTTTTCGGTTCTTTTCTCTATTCTCTGTAAATTTGGTTTCAATATTACGGCACGTTTTGGGCACAACTTATATACCATTCCTTCGGCGCTCATCTCTTCAAAATCAAGTGAACTCTTAAAGAGAAAAGTTTGTCAAAAGAATTGTTTTTCGTTTGTTTTCTTGAAGTTATTTTTCTCACATCTCTTCAGAAGTGTATTGTTTTAAAAATATCATAAATCACTTCAAGTTTTAATTAAAAAAAGGTAACATTTTTTAGTTTATCAAATATTAAATACTTTACTCAATCTTTCCAACAATTTTCTTATGTTTTCTTTTATCAAAACTCTTATATACATTAAGTCTGAGAAAAAGATTTTTCAATTTTTGCTCAAAACTCTACAATGGGTTTATATAACACCAGATTTTTAATAGACTAAAAGCTTTCTTCAAAAGAATTGCTTCTCTTGTTCTTCCGTAAAATGATTCTGAACAGAATATTTCCTCAAAATAACTCAATTTAGTGGAAAATTCATCGATAATTTCAATTTAAAGTTTGTTTAACCTTTTGTTATATGAGACAAATGCTGAGAAAATTTATCAAAAGTTTCAATGAATTAAAAATTTTATGAATTATCACAGAATTGAATATATTCTTCACATAAGACATAGGATTTAGAAGATGTCTCGAAAGAAAATTTATCTCAAATTAAAATTATTATAAATGGTCTGTTCCTGTATTGAAGAAGCAAATGATCAAAAGCCCTATAAAACCCACTTTTTTGTTATTAATGATATTGAAAACAGTTATTCTTAAGTTAACGAAAGGAAAAGTGGCAACAATTGTGAGGCAAAAGCAATATATCTATAGTTTGTTTGCAGTATTTAAAAACAGTTGTGTAGACCCGACCTAATTGAGTGCTATTTAAGGATAAAAGCACGTGAAAATCCGGTTGAACAGGACTCCCTCCGGAGCTGTAAAGAATGGTTGACTTCTGTGAAATGATAAATAATTTTTTGCCTCCAATTGAAAATTTAGTTGTTTTTCGCTTCAATTTATTATATGACTGACTCTTAAAGTAAATTAACCGAAGTATCTGTTCGTAAATATTTATTTATTTCGTTAATCTTTTTCACTACTTCTGCGATTTTTTCCTTTCTGGATCCCTTTTCACTGTTTTCCCGATACACTTGACTGCCATTATAATCAAGACGATTGGTTTAAAGAATCTGTTGATTATAGAGGAAACAAATGTTGGCTATAAGCGACTATTTTCAACGTTAATGTCTATTGAAGTGGATTTGGAATCTAGAAGTTGTTGATTATAAAGAAAAATTGATTGTATAGGATATTGATTATAATGGCAGTCAAGTGTACATTGAAAGTCAATTGAATTGAGTTTTTAAAAGCAAAAGCAACTCAAAAGTCAATAATAATTGGCACTGTTTTGGCTTTAACTCAGAGAATATTTCTTTGCTGAACGTCTTAAATAATCAGACAGTTTTTGGTAACAATTGCATCACTTTTTCATTGGTGTTGTAGTGCAAAGACAGCGGTGAAGACGAAGACTTTTCTGAATTGGTTATCAACACTTGTACAAGAAGTTTTGGTGTGATATCTGCGACAAAACTGCAAACCAGAGCCAAAACTAGAGAAGAAATAATATATCGCGAAAAAGGTCTCTCTGTCTACACGTTGTTGACAGCAAATAACAACCGAAAAGTTATTTTTTATTTCAATATGAGAATGAAAGCCGATTTTCTGCTCACATGTATTCCAGTGCTATGTCTTATCAAATCAGTTGTCACTTCATGGGAGTCGTGGTGGACCTACGAAGGCATTTCAGGTAACACTTAAGAAGCAATACATCAAATATTTCTCTTTCGCCAAACAATTTTGATATTATGTTTATTTATTTTCATTTCCATCGCGTTTTGATTCTCACATTTCTTATCACTTTTGTCCACATATTCTGCAAAAGAAATTAGTTTTTGCTCAGAATATATGTTCTTATGCTTAGTGTAGTGTACAAAACGACTCAAACATGTTTGCCATATATTATGCCATATATTGGATATTGTTGTCCAATATTTGTTTGTCAGAGATTTGCAGCGATTAACTTTTATAAGTAATTATATTCTCCTCATAACTGTTATAACAGTTTTAATGACTTTCTAACCGTTTAAACATCAAGTCTTTCGACAGATTTATTGAATCCTTTGTTTATTTATTGTAATGTGTTTTGCGCTAAACTTTAACTAAATCTAATTAATCGCACAATTGTTTGGTTGAGATTAACTCAATTTATACCCTGAGCCAAATTTATTGTTATTTCAATGAAAACTTTCTCATCAAATATTCAAATTTTGTTATCCCAGTTCTCTTAAGAGAGACCTTAATTCACGTAATGAAAAAAAATATTCAAAACTAAAATATCTTGACTTTCATGTGAGTTGATTACGATTTTCTTCACTTTATTGCATGACTTAACCCATTAATTAAAGCCAAAAGAATTTGATTAACTCTTATATTAGTTTTTATCTCATTTGAACGCCTTTTAAGCTAATAATTGTTATGTAAAAAACAGTTTTATCTTTAACTAACTTCGGGTGAAAAACATTTATGGTATTATCAGAGTTGCAAAATGTAGATCTTTTCAGAGCAGGTGTTAGCTTTTCATTGCTTTTCACTCGACTCAGTCGACATTTTACTCAAACCAATAATCCTTTTGATAAAAAACTTTAAGTCGGAGTTGAGAACTGCGACAAAATTACTTAAACTTCTTTAGGAATATTCTAGGAATGGAGTGAAGAACTTTTGGTATTTAAAGCGATACTCAAAGAAAGAGCACAGAATCGAAACAGAATGACTGAAAACATTGGCAAAAGACTTCTCCTCTTTTTTGCCTTCGCTATCGATTAAAATCGATGCCAGAAATAAAATCTAATTATAATTGTGTGGAAACATTGGAAACATTTGTTTTTGAAATGTAAAGCTTTGTTCAGTGGAGTCGAGTCTTACATCACATTAGAGTTTGTATTCCTGTTATTGAAAGTCACAATTTGTATCACATATATACTGAAATATAGAAGGAATGGTAAAAATGGGAGTCCAGAGAAAGCTAAATAAATGTCAGAATTTGAGTTTCACTTACTATTTGTGATTCAAATTCAATGAAATATTGTTTTATTTCGCAAAAAAAAAAATGCAAAAACAGTATATATATCAAAATGTTTTCAGTTTTATACGATTTAATTGAAAGTCAAGCGGAAAGTTATATCAGAATATGATTTAAAACTTCATTAAAACAAGTTTATTTGAAGCACTGCGAGAACATGCCCAATAAAATATCATGTATAATTTATAGTTTCAAGTGATTTGAGTTATATTTCTTATGTTATTCATACATAACTGGGAAGAAATGTTAAGCAAAACTGTATTCCACACGAAATTGTTTTCCTAAATCATACGATTTCAGAGTTTGCAATGTATTTGTGTATCGCATGTCTTCATTATATTTGTCATCTCTGGAGTGGGGTTTATGTCAGAATACATACACAGGATTACAGTTATTCTCATTTTTATGCAATTTGTTTGGAAATTTGTTGTCAACTGTCGATATATAGATATTCCCACTGTTTTTTTCGTCATTTACTTGTTTTGTTTATTCAATTTCTATCTTTTGATTTATACTTTTTGTCACTTCTGTTGAAAAAGAGAGTATTTTTATGTTTTGATTAAAACCTTTGAATAATAATACAGTGAATCCGGTATTTTGGGGGAATATATCGTATTATTAGCTATCGATTTAAGGGCTCTTCCTTTGATGAGTCAAAAAAATGGATAAATTATTTATGTAATATATGTGTCGACTTATGAGAGACTATAAACCAAAAGCAATCTCTCGTCCAATAATTGGCAGAACTTTAATAAGAGTAACGGAATAGTATTGTAGCAAAAATTTGTTGAATTTGTTGCTCAAAGCATTTCTTGTGTTCATATTTGCAGCGAAAATATGATTACAGATTTGGAGTCCAACACAAAAAGAATTGTATTCTTGTATTCTCTCAACAATTTGCGATCAAAGAAGAAAGAAATGCCGACAACATTCACATTCACTTTGACTTTCATTTTATTCTCTCACTTTTATTTTCTTGCCTTTACTATTGGGGATCAAAAAGTTAGAGCATATCGTATGGGAGTTATGTCTGTCTTACCATTTGTTGGCTCTGAGACTAGAATTATGTGAGACTTTGATTCTTATAATATTCGGATATTTCTCATATATCCACCACTTATTGAGCTTTTATGTTAAGAATGCCATTTCTAGAGGATCTCTACCATAATATCCAGTAAATCTCATTAATAATACAATTGTCTGACAAGAGCTTAAAATTTAATTGAATTATTAAAAACAATTTCTTGAATTCTAATTCCATTATATAATAAGAAAAAGAATAAAATAATAGAATATTATTATTAATATTATGTCTGTTGTATGAAATGTTTGCTAATGCCTTGCGATGAAGTGTCTCGTCTTTTATGGCCAGTACTGAACAGTGCTCTCGTGGTCCCCAACAGGGAATGAGTTGTCGTTGAGTTATGAGCGCATAAAAAGCTGAGCAAAAAGTCGAGCAAAACAACAAATAGGAGAGAAAAGTAAAGACAAGAATCGAATCCAAGCGAAAGAATATATAGTGAGAAAAGTGGACGGAATAACACAAATGCTTTTATATGTCTATCTGTGAATACAGAGCTCAGCCATTCCAAAGGGAATAGTTATAAGTAAAGGATAAAAAGCAAATAATGCCAAAAGTGGCCACAATTTAGTTCCGCGTTTTGGGCTTTGGTTTGAGGTTAAGCCCTATAGAGAACAGTGAGAAAAGAGTGTCTCGTCTTTTGTTCTGATCTCCAAAAACAGAATCAAATTCTTTGATTTTTTGTGATTTTGGTGTCATTTTTCATTGCTTATTGAGAAATATGTTTTATCGCAAAAACAAAACAGAATAGAAATTTCATTGAAAAAAATGATGAATGACTTAAATATGAAATGTTGGAAAAATAGTCATAACATTCGTCTCATAACAGTCGGCAAAAGCGATAGGAATTCCTAAATATTAATCGAAATGTTTTCCTTTTGACTTTCAAACTATTTTTTGACGGAATTTATTAAAAATATTAAAAATAGTCAATCATTTGGCACTTAAACAAAGAATCGGTTGAATGCAAAGCAAATGTTTTGGAAATCAATATTTAATTTCATAGTTTTGCTCGAATGGAGTGAAAGAGCAAAAAAGAAATTGCAATAAATGGTATATAATCTAAAGTTTGATGACTTGAGAGACACGACTCAGCTTTGAGTCTCAAATTTTCATATTTCTGACTTATCTTTGAAAGAAGAGATGGTTTTCCTTTTGAAGACAAAATGACAAAAAATATACAAAACATTACTAACAAATAGTTTCTATATTTCTGATAAAAGCAAAACACTATACAAAAGTAAAGTGCCATCAAATGCATCACTAATTCAACTCAAGTACACTATCTTTCAACAAAATAGTTTGAAAATTATTATTCAAACACTTTTGAGTGATACAACTTACTTGATCTAGTTGAAAATGTTTAAATTTTGGACCAGAAAAATATTGAATAGAAATTTCATTGATGTTAAACCATTGAGTCAATTAATTATTGGTGTTATGGTAGTAATAATTACAATCAAATGAATTAATTTTTCGGTCAAATCACTGGTTGTGAACAGTTTTGGACGAACTTATCGCTTGAGTTGTCGGTAATTATAGCGATTGTCAACTGTATTACATTTAGCTGTGATGTCAGGCGTCGAGTGTTGATCGGTTGTGGTCTTTGGTGGCACACGTCTGAAGTGCTGGCAATTTGTCTGTTTGTCTGCTCAAAGATGACAGAAATACGTGATTAATGGGGACCAATATCGGTGACTATAACGGACTAAAGCCCTACAATAGTATAATAAGCGGTAATAGTATTAGACATAAATAAGTATAACTATAGGTCTCATATTGCAAGACAATTGATGGACTTCCACATAGTATTTGTCAGCACAACAAATGGTGGCCAACACAACACCTGAGACCACAAAACGGTTAAACACGAAATGATCGCATTTAATGCCTTAAGGCTTGAATTTGTGTCCATTTATTGAATGAATTACTCGAGCAATAATAGTTTGTTATTGTCTTTACTCTTACTTCCTTTGCTTTTACTCAACCCATGTTTGGATAAAAAGCGACTCAATTTATATGCATTAAGGATTGGCTTTAAGTCCGAACCAAACTTTATTATCTTCCATCGCTTCAGGTCCACAGCTTTGGACCAAATTATCTTCTATTGTCTTCTATTGTCTTGTATTTGCAATTATATTAAACGCAATAATGGCATAGATTTATATTGTTTGTGGTACGGCTTTGCGCCCATTCCTCCTAACATTATGCATATTATCCACAATTGTTATGAAATTGTTAGGCATTATATAAGACCAAGAATTTTCTAATAAACATTTCTAACATTTTTGGCATTACTTTAGGCCCAGATTTTTGGGGTCGACTCAACCCTAAATGGAGTCTCTGTAGCCGTGGGAGACGTCAATCACCGATTAATATTGATCCGCAATTATTGCTCTTTGATCCCAATTTGGTTCCGCTTCAAATACACGGCGATTATGTGAGTAATGTTTCCTTAATTTCTATTCATTACTTTCTAATCAAATCTACAAATTAACAGAATTACTCTAATACTGAACCACAAAAAGTACAAAACTTTGCATGTTCATATAATTAGTTGGAAGAAAACATTAATTTCTACAAATATACAGAATATTCTGTTGCAACTGTTTTTAGATTAAAGTTTGCTTTCGTTAGACAAAAATACAAACTTTTGACTAATTATTAAATAAATGGTGAAAATATTTCAACTGAAACAAAATCATTTTACCCGAAAAAATTGTTTTAATTCAAATGTTAAATGACTTTAATTGTAATCCAATGCAAAACGAATGAACAGCTTTTGTTAGTCTTGACTATAAAACAGTTATTGAGAATAAAAGTCAAATGCATTCAATTATTTTTGTCACTTTTGCTGATAATAAAAACGATACAATGAATTGCACAACGAATTTGTTTTCATAAGACATATATCTCTGGTTTAATAACTGAAATAATGAATTAAATGGATGAAATCTGTGCAAAGAAACTAATCGCATGAGTTTTTATGGATATTCATTTTGTCGTATATTTTATATTAAATATTATTTGAATAAAGAGAATAATGTTTTCTGTTATGTATTGTCGTCAGTCTTCCCAATAGAAAAAAAACTAATAAATTTCTTCGCCATATATTCCAATATATTCTCATATTTTCTTCTTTTCCCTATTATGTGGTATTGAAAACGTGATTCAAATATTTAGGAATTCAGTATTGCATTCATTTAAGTTTTCAAAACAAATTTAATATTTCACACTTTGGGCTCATTTCACGAATGAATCAAAATTTCATTCAAAACTTCTTTCAAGAAATCGCTTCCTTTTCATTCATTCAAACCTTTCAATAATTTAATTATTTTCTGCTTAAATAGAATAAAGACCAAGATTATATCGTTTTCACACAAAATTCATCCAAAACCTATTTTAATAAAAAATATTAATAAATAAAAGCCAGGGTTAAAGTCATTCAGAGTTTTTTTATTTGAATTTTGACGGAACTGAACACTTGAAGCATGTTTTCCTGTAAAGCATTAAATCCCTGCAAATCTTATTTCGTGAAAACAATCTTTTAATAGAAATGTGAAACTCTTCTCAAGTGTTGAAAATTGAATTTATTTGAACTTAATTTTTTTCATCCAATCAGATAAGCGGTAATTTACAAAACTCTGGTCGCGGTATACTATTCCACGTGAGTCTGAACCGGTCGGTGAGCTTTAGTGGGGGTCCGCTATCATATTCATACACACTTAAAGAAATAGTATTACATTACGGACGTGAAAACGATCGGGGATCAGAACATACTATTAGTGGTCATCAATTTCCTGCCGAAATTCAATTGTATGCTTTTAATTCCCAATTATATGCCAATTGGACGGCAGCCCAGAGTGAAGCTAATGGTGTGCTGGCTATCGGTATACTGATAGCGCACACACAACAATCGATTGGAGGAAACGCACAGTTAAAGCACATCACTCACACACTTAAGAATATTACTGCCAGAGGTATGAATACCAAGACTATTATTGTTGAATCAAATATTTTCTTTATTCCACTAAAACTATAATTTGTTGGCAAACATAGAGTTTGTTTCCCAGTTTTGCAATTTTAATATGAATTTTCAACTTTTATTGACGAATTTCTGCTAATCATCTTTCTTATTAGAATGACATCTAGATAGATTGATTACAACTAATTTAAGTGAACGACTTCAGAAATCTTCATTAAACTTGTTCAAATCAATATTTTTCAGGTTTTCTTCTCTAGTTTATAACTTGCTTGAATTACAACTCAGTTGTGCTGTTCATCTCTAATATGACAATTAAAACTGAACTCATTTTTAATTCTATTCATTAGGCTTTAAAAGAGGCAATTATTTGAAGAATCACTCATTAAATGTTTGCAATGAATCTGTTTGAGACACGCAAACACTTATACCTTATTATTCACTGCATATTATATTTCAAACATAGGTTTCAATATTATATAAAATTATAAAGTTTTGAATTTAAGTTAAATCAACGATTGAAATATAGGCTCACATTTGAAACAATTTATAAGTCACTTATTGCAAGTCATATCATATGATATATTAGAGGGAATCCAAATACAATACAAGGGATTTGTTTTCAATATTTCAGTCATTTTATTGTTAAAACTTAAAGTGGGATAATTCAGAGAAATTGAGTGGATTTCAAGATTAAATCGCACATTTAATTGACTTCTAAATAACGATTGTCGAAATTCCCTGGGACAAATTGATGCGGAGCTGAGTGTTTGTTCTGTTTAATGAGTGCTCATATATAAGAGCAATGAAATAATTAGTGAAATTATAGTGAAAAAGTGATTCATTAACTGCTATTACTCTTACTTTCAAAGGTGACACTCAATGGATTAGTTCTGTTAGTGTTCGCGAATTGTTGCCAACACTGAAGCACTACATAACATATGAGGGATCACTAACACAGCCTTCTTGTCACGAAACCGTCACTTGGATTATACTGAATAAACCAATTTATATGACTTTTCATCAGTTCCATCAGTTAAGGACAACAATGCATAGCGATGGACACGGAGACAACTTTAGGCCACTCCAACAAATCAATTATAGAGCCATCAGAACCAGCATCAACTTTCAAGTAGGATACATTCAATCACTCAATAGCTTTTTGATACTACTCATAATAATTTCAAGTTGAAGATAGCACAAATATTCTCAGATCAATTAATATTAAAAGGTTTTACGTCTAAAATTCTTTGCTTTGAATTAATTTATTTAATTAGGTTTTAAATATTTGATTGATTTGAGACAAAGAGGCAAATGTTATGACATTTTGATAGCATTTGGAGATTTGTTGCAATGATAGCAACCATTTTAATGAGACTCAAAAGTCAAAAGTTTTTCTTATCGATGAATCCGATCACGTCTTTCATAAACTTATCTATTCTTTGACGCCAAACATTGCCAACACTTTTGTTCAAAAATATCATTTTTTAGAAATTTTCTTTCTTTGTAACAATAGATTTGATTGCAATAAACCTTATTATTGAAAATCTGATCAAAAGAATAAAAGAATGTCTGGAAGTCTAACCAAAAAAAAAGGTTATAATTGTATTGAATCTGGAGATGAAAAATGACTGTAAAGTGTGAATCACTGAGATTTGAAACCTTAAATTTGTTTGGCTTTGCAATTAAGCCAACGAAATATCATTATATCTTGCAATTAGAGTATTGCAATCAATACTTAATTACTAGTGATTTAAATCGAAAAACTTTTTAAATTAATTCCTTTATAATTGTGTAGTAATGTTGTGTTGTGTTGTGCTGTGCTTTTTGAAGTGTCTTTGGATGACAACTAATCTAATAATGAATTCTTTGTTTGGTATTAGTTTTGCCGAAACAAACTTTAAATTTTATCAAAACCTCCACTTTTAAAGGATTTGAACGATAATTATTGATTCAATTACTTAATACAAAACACTGCCTCAGAGTATGATTAAGTTTAGGCGCTCTGGTAATGGGAAGGGTTCTGGTGATGACATAATATTTGCTGTTTTGTTCGCATCTTATAATCTTTTGGATAAGTCCTTCGCTATTATTCATAAGAAATTAGTGACATATGTTTGACACTTAATTATACTTAATTATCAGCAGTTAATCAAAATGCAATCAATCATTTGCAGGAACAAACTAATGAAGTGAGCGTTGATCTCAAAAATACTTATCACAAGAAGTCTTCCGTTTGCACTATGGAGAGGTCAATGATGTATAAAGGTTTGTATTCAAACATTTTTCATAAATTAATTTTCAATCTTGCAAATTTCGAAATTCAACTAAAAACTAATTTCGTCCAATAGACGGTTGTTTAAGCAAATGTCGAACATTTCCCAGAGGTTTTGCTGATCGATAGTCTTGCAAAAAATATCAATAGATTAGGAAAGACATAGAATAACAATCTGTGAAAACTGCTATAAAACTGTTTCTTTATGTGAAACCAATTTTTTTGCTCCAAAACATTAAAACCTTATCTATAGAATAGTCTACACTATTAAACAAAAAATGAGATACTTTTCCTCCGCACAAGTATCACATTCTGAGCTCCAAATTGAGTTAACACAAACACTTGCTATAAATATATCGGAGAAAATAAATTTTATGCAACATATCTGTTGTTAGGAAGAGTTCAGTTCAGAGCCTTTTATATAAACTTTTATGAAAGTTTGACTCTAACTATAATTCGATATAATGTTGTTAAAGGGTGCGAAAGGCCGGGCATAAAAGCATCGGACAAATAGTTATGTTCTCTTTATAGTGAATTATATTCACTCTTAAGTCCATCTGCTGCCAAACGCCTGGCAAAGGCTGACACAGGCAGTGGAGGGCCCGAAATATACTAATATTTTGTGCTTTACTAACAAAACTGTATTTTATTCTCCGATCGCAGCAAACATTAAACGCAATGAAGAGCCGAAAAATGTATTATAGATATACTCTTTTCTACGCAAATATGTATTCCGGAGCTCCGAAAGCATCAAAAACATCAATAATACTCTTGTGAACACTTGAGACCAATTTATTGTTTAGAATATCTTCTCATATACTTCACTAATATTTGGGATCAAATGATAAGCAAAACCAACTGAACGCTCAATCTTTCAATGCATTTGGTATTCACTGGAAAATATGTCTCAAAACTTGTTGTAAGTTCTCTTTTTTTGATAGTTTTTACAGTTTTGATATTTCAATTCAATTCACTCCTCGAACATAAATAATTTAAAATTTGGTTTTTGTAATGATTTTTATGAATTCCAAATCTAATGAGTTTGAAAGCAAACAAAATCTCTTTGAGTTATAGCGAAAAACTTTCATCTTTTCATCGCTGGTATCGATCGTTATATTAATTTTTGGCCGTCTTTTAAATGAAAATAAGAAATTCCAGACATTATTGGCATAAAAGGCATAACTAACTAAAGCGTAATAAATATCTGTCTCTTTGACTGAGTTTATCGCAAATCTATATTGAGATCAGTTTATATCAAAATATATAATACAATAGAATACAAGAAAATAAGGAAAATATTTTCCTCGTATAATAAACTAATACTTTGAGAGCAAACGATTGCAAACTGAGAGCCAAAGCGCACAATATTAGAGAATATTCTGTATTTTCATTCTTTTAATGAAAACGCAAACATCTGTCCCACGAATTATTAAGTCTAGTCCTCAAAAAATTGATTTTGAAGTCAAGACTTTCTTTTGTCTATAATTATTAAAATAAAAGTCTGTTTATCAGTCGGCGCTATACAACTCACGCACCGATTATTTCATAAATTCTTAATTAAAATCGTCGTCTCCTCTACTCTTCTATCCATCTATTCCTCTATTCTTTACTTTTGACTCAATGTTATGTCATATCTGACTGCAAATGAGACCCACATTTGAAAGTCAGTCAGTCATCTCTCCTTTGCTTGAATATAATTCTGTATATTTAATATTCGTTTCAATTGTCTGCCAGTTCTCTCACTCCTTCTCCCTGTCCTCATTGAAGCGTCACTAGTGCTCATCTACTGGTTCACTCTCATGGGGTAATTATTTGCAATCAATTCGTAAGCCTTCCCACTGAGCTCGAGCTTAAAGAGTAGAGTCAATCGACGCCAAAATTAATTAAATGTTAGACTCTTTTTGTAGTGACAATAAAAAGACTGAAATTTCAGTTCGTATTATAGTTTGAGAAAATGTTTGCCTGTGTTTGGCATCGAATAACAATTGATATTTTTTAAGAATAATGAGCCAACTCTTCATACATACCGTTCCTACGAATATATCGAATCATTTTCAAAGACGACTCTAAATAATTACAGTCACCGCCAAAAATCAATACTCTTTTAGGGCTCAGATTTTCTCAAAATGAATCTTCAAAATCATTGATTAAAATAAAGTCAATAATTAGTTTCCTAACAAATTCTGTTTAATTATTCAGAAACTGAAACTAAAATAGACAAGATCAACTCAAGTATATCAAATTGCTTCATTTTCACCAACATTAATTTGGAAATTTTCATTGTGGGTCTAATATTTATGGCTCTCATGTATTAAAAATGTACTATAAATTCTGTCTGAGTCACGACTCCTTGTTCCTTTTATTGATGGCAATTCATTTTATAAGTTCGGTTCAATTATGCTTGTTCAATTATATGTTCGGTGAGGCATATGTTTTATTCTGTGGACATAAAATAGTTACTGAAAAAGCAAAATATTTGTTGTCATCATTGATAGAGATATCGATGAATTGCGACCAAAAAAGAAGAAAAGTTTGATTGCTTCAAATCACGCGTATTTACAATAACTCATTGAATGCAGGCATAGATTTTCAGTAAATAACTGGATATTTATACAATCGATTCGATTGTATTATTGTTATTATTAGACATTAGTTGTGTTTTGTTGGTATTAAGTCTTTGATTGTTACCATCCATCAGATCCATCAGAAATCACTCTTTTGTTGTTCACTATTTTCAGTCAATTAAAAGATAAACATTTGCTTTAATCGGCATTTTCTCGAAACGGATCTTTTTTTGTTGAAATTATGATTACAAGCAAATGGTTTTAGGATTTAATTGTTATTCTCGAGAGTTATCTCATAATATTATATAATTTAAGGAAAAATTTTATATTTTAACGATTGTTTCGATTGATTTGAAGGGTTATCACTCTGTTTATACATATTATCTGTAAAATGTATTCTTCAACAGAATGTGTCATTCGTTGAGTTTCACACGCATTGTGACAGACATTGATATAATGGCATTTCGGTGGTCGGCCTCACAAAACAAAACTGGAAATGTTGTCTCCCATATGAAAACTGCTAAACATTTTGATTGATTAGAATTGAATTCATAGCAAAAAATAACACAATTTATTCGCTTTTCGAACAATAGTTGAACTTTTCCCGAACCAAATCATTTCCACCTAAAATCCAAGATATTTGATGTTAACAAGGTAGTCTCTTATTTGCTTAGTTCCAATTTTTAAGTCTTTACCAAATTGATAAATTTAATTATCTATAATTTCATTACTTAATTCTGTCCAATGAAACGGATAGTGAGCTGGTAGTCGTCAAAACTGATACCGTCTTTAAGATAGTATCAAAATATTTGTGTTAATAGACTGAAGTGGATCTCAAATAAGAAATAACAAAAAGGAATATAAAATATAGTCTAAAAAATCTTTTTGACAGTTGAAAAAATTTTATCCGAAGTAAAAGAAGAGAAATATTTCATTTTATTTGCGAAAGTTTACTATATTTCGTGATGCGATTCAATTTGATTTTATTATTGATTATATCGTTGGGCAGTGTCTCTAACGCTGTAAGTAATGCCACTTTTGGTCTCATCTGACATACAATTTATTTATACCATAAAAAATGATTACATAAAACACTGATAGTCTGATAGTCTTTCATATCATTTGCTCATTAATTTCACTCTTCATTTATTATTCATATTCTCTTCACTTCAACAGACAATTAGGAATTGAATTATGAATTGCTTTCAATGATCTTTTCAATCAATTATCTCTAATTTATTACTCATTTATCACATTTTGTCAAAAATATTGTCAAACATTTCATATAATTAATTTCAATACTATATAGAGTAAAAGATTCAAGTTGGGGTCATTTTCTTGGTCAGAATGCGGCTCATCCAGCGAAGTAATTCAGATTGAATCGCTACAATTATCACCCGATCCTTTAGTGATCCCAGGCAATATCTCAATGGAATTGCAAGCGTCAGCATCAGTCATAGAGAACTCACCCCTTCCGGTAGGTCTCCAATGAATTCTCTATTTTTATCAAAACAAATCACTTGCTTTTACACCAATTTATTTCTGAAACCAAAGCAAACACAACTCAAACCATTCATCCAAAGATAGTTCACTAACATTGAGTCCAGTTTAGAAACGAATGCAAAGATACTAAGTCTAAGTTCAACCCAAACGATAAAAACCATTTTAACGAATGATTTGACAATTATTTAACTGAAAAACTCTTGTAATTTATTCAATAGTTTTTTGGCAAACATTTCGCTCGAATTCTATTTAATTTCGAGAAAAAGTTTATTTTGTTTTTCAGTCCTGTATTTCAACATTACTTTTGTCAAAAAAAAAAGTTTTGTTTAATGTTTTCAGAGTTAGAAAAGACTCAAATTGTTTGAGAAATGCGTTTAATTTATGTGCGATTTTCAATTGGCTTTTATTCATTCGGATAGCAATTACTTCTCTACGACTAAACTCCTAATTCCTGGTATTCCTCGGAGTGTTTTTCTATTTAATGAACTTTCTTATGCTCTGACAGAGTAATTAACTTTTATTTGCCAAAAAAGTATTCATTATTTCATTTGATGTTATGGTTGAACGCCTTTTAAAAAACTACTGTTGATCTCAACTTATTCTGTGTTTAATCTTCTTATTTGCGCCGAAGATGTCGACTGATATTTCAGTAGACTTTTGGTCTCTTTATAGACAAACATAACTTTTGAAGGGTTTCGGGATTTCCGATGAAATCACAATTGAATTGAACCATAAATTTCGATAATAGCGACAAAAATATCTTTTTCTCTGATTTTTCTTTATTTGAAGCTATAATTTGGAGACAAAGTCTTTGTTAATTAGCGTTCATTTTTCTCTTGTCTTTTCCTCCCTTTCCTTTAAATGGGAACAACAGCTCTCACTGACGATCAAGAAGAAGGTGACATTTTTCTGGGTGACGGTCCCCTGTATTAATGGCTCCGGCAGCTGTGATTACAAAGACTTTTGTGCACTACTTCCGATCCCTAATCCATGTCCGACACCCTTCAAGACTCACTCTATTCCGTGCGAATGTCCGATCAAATCTGGTAATTATAATCTGCCATTGAGTCCAGTATTTACGATAAAGTCCGGATCAATTCCGTCGTGGTTAGAGTCCGGAGATTATAGGCTTGAGATCAAAGTTAATGATAACTCTGACAAAGAGATCCTATGTCTCGACCTCTCACTCACTGTTACAACAGATTAATTGATGAGATTATTATTGCAGCGCTTTTTCTTACTTTGTCTAAGAAATCAACGTTTTCTACACTTTCACTGAATTACAGAATACATTAGATTTTATATTTAAAATGTTGTTGTCGTTGAATACCAATGTTATTAATGCCTCGATTATTATCTTTTCTAATATGTATCAAAAGAAAAATAAAATGAATATTCAATAAATGCAAAAACAGTTTGAACTGAGCTTTCACCATAATCTAAAAACTGGTTATTATTTAATTACAAAATCAATAAAATTTGATTAAATGTGAAAATTTCATTAAGTCTGTGATTTACTAGTTTTTAATTTAATATACTCTTTAAGTTTAAAGCCATCGAAATTACTTCAATAAAACATCTGCTCTTATATGAGATTCTGTCCAAAACTCTGAAGACATCTATTGTTGTTAAGCTCTAATCCGTCGATCTTTAGATAACACTTCAGTTTAATTATCACAAATGAATATTAATTGCAAGGATTTTAACATTGATTGCTATAAACAACACAAAAACGCAAACTTTTACCCAAAATTAACTTATTTATAAAGAATTTTCTCACGAAATTCAATAACAATTTGATTGCATTTTCTTTGACGACTGCGTAGAGTAAAGTAAAGTACCGTAAATGTAGAATAATATTGTTTTTCTTCTCAACTTTTCAAAGGAACCAAATTGAAAAAGTGTATCATAAGAGGCAAATTTTCAAGATTTTTCTTTATAGTCAAGAAAGTTGTCATCAATCAATTGTTTCAATATATTAATATCAATGGGATTTCCATGCTGAGAGTTATTTAGACCTTTTGATTCCCAGTGGGGTCATTTTGTAATTTTTCTCATAATATTTTTGTTCTTCAATCAAATTCATAAATCATAGGGTTTTCAACAGAAATAGCAATACTTGAGAGCAGTTCAGATCCATATTCTTAATCACAATATTGTTGAGCTAAATATGAGTCAATAGAGTATGAAATGCAATCTATCGACGAATAAATCGTGAGTTTGCGAACCGTTTGCAAACACTTTCATAAGGAAAATATTGAAATACAACCAATGGGTTACAATCTGTACAAACACTCTATGATCTTAAATTTGGCAAGAGTAAACATGAATTAAATTTTCTATACAAATGTTTGTAATCGCAATCAAATGATATGGAAAAATAGCTATTTTTCAAAATAATAAATGCGTTCAACTTTTGACATATTGTTTTGAGAGACAATTGAGTAAAGAAAACAAACAAATATTATTTAAAGTGATGTCATTAATGCTAAAAGACATTCATCTGAAGCCTCTTTGGTTTCCTCTTAATTATGATTTAAACAGATTTGCTTTAATGTTCTCAAAACCAAACCAAACAAATATGTCAAAGGAATGTCTATTTTTAAAAACTGTTCACTTGAAAGATATTTCGATCTGACAAAAAGATGTGCATGGAGCATTTATCTCAAAACGTTGAAACATTGACAAGATTTTTGTGGATAATGGGATTTTCTTATTGATTTTTCAGAAGATGAATTTGTATGAATAAATAATACCAAGCTATCAATAATTCAAAAATAAAATCTTGATTTTCCCAAATGTGATTGGTGAAAATAAATTTACAGAATCGAGTTAACAATAATACCATTTATTGATTATTCTTTGATTACAAATGAAGTACAAATGAAATAATAATATAATTGAAAATTTGTATTAAAACAACATTTAAATCATTTGTTTGACAAAAATACTGATATAAGAAATGAAATAAAATAGTTTATAAATATTAGACGTCTTTCAAATGGACTAATTGAATGTCGAATCAAAGCTAAAGAATGCAATAATTGATTCAATCGCTAAGATATAAGACATAACCGAATATACATTAGTGGACAACAATTTAATGGCGATTCGATTACTTCATTGTATAGTCGATTGTATTGAACAGAAAGTTAATTAAAGTGTGAAATTGATTTGACGCTCAATTCAAGTATCGTTGGAAAAGGTTCGAGTCCTGAACTCAAGATTGTCCAGACCATAGTCTCTAGTCTTTAGCGATGCCTGGAACAAACGTCTGGTTTTTCTGGCGTTACACTTAGTTTTATACAAAATGAAAAAGGTGAATAATGTTATCAATAATCCCAATGATATTGCAATACGAATGCCGACCATTGGATCGTAATCTGAGTAATAGTCAGAATAAATGTCTTTTGTCGGTCGGATTGAAAGTGAGTCTATCCTCTCCTCGATTGTTGTTCTCATCGTTTCGTTTAATGACTCCATTTAGTAGATTATAATAATATTAAACAAACGTAAAGATAAAACTCGTCTAACATTCTAATAATGTTTTGTTATATAAAAATGTATTAACTTTTATGTTTATACACTTTTGTATGTATTCCTCAATATTTCATTTGATTCTGTTTTTTCCTCTAATGTCCAATAATATAATGATATAAAAGACGAAAATCAATAAACTTTGGGTACTTTCGAAGGCTTCAAATCAATAAATGCTTTACTATTGGTCTCAAAACAAAGTACTTTATAATAGAAAACAACACTAAATAAATATCTCACAGAATATAACAATAAATATCAGAATTAAGTCAATTCTCAATATTGTTAACTAATCTTTGCTTTAAATTCAATTAAAAACAGCATTCGTTGAAAACAATTATTAATTCAACGAAAAGTTTTAGTTTTAGACTAAATATCAAATATTTATAGAATAGAAAATGAGTTCAAATATTTAATACTTATTTTTCACAACAAATTCGATGATAGGATTGAATGGCGAAAACCTTTTAAATTCAGTAATGTTATCAGGGCTATTTTTCTTAATCTTCACCAAAACCTAATTGAAAAGCGGAGAGAGTTTAACAAAATGGGAATCACTTAAAATCGGGCGAATATTTGGCGTTTGAGTGAAATCAATATAAATGGATTCGAGAGTACTATCGCTTCCGAGTCTGACGAGAATCAGAGTATTGAAGAGTTGAAAATCACATCACATGAACACAACAACCAAATTGAAAACTGACATTAAATGATAGGCCGAGCGCTTCGACGATAACTCTTGATTTAGACTGAAGTCCTCCTCATTGTCACAAATGATTGTACACTTGTTGGTCAGTCTGATGGCGTGACCGGTGGACTCACTTATTGTCTCTCATCTATTCGAGTGTCACAGTTATGGCAGACAAAGGAGTGGGCAATGAAGCCATCTTTATATCGTTTCTTTAAGCAATAAACGATTCTATAGCAGAGATCTGTGCCTTACATTCCCTTCACTTTCATTGCACAGCTTTCCTCTTACTCTTCCTCTGTCTGCGGCTCTTCGCTCTGCACTGCATTGACTTCCAATGGCTCTACCATTGAATCGTTTGCTAATTCCGTTTGCAATTCAACTGAAAAGACAGTAATTATGTGAGTTTATAGCAAACAATATGACAAATGCTGTTTATATCGATCCCTATTAACCAAAACCATTAATAATATATTAGCGATAAAGACGTTTAATCTATCGGTGAAAGCAATGGCATAAACAAACTGTTGACAATCCGGTGCGCAAACGCGTGCCTCAAAAATTCAATCTTAAACACGAAAAATATTATATTTTTGGTGTTTCCAGAACTGACTGACTTTTATTGATTTACTCTCAAATGCAAAAATTTTCACAATTTTCGACACAAACTCTTTGGCGTACAGTTTGCAGACATTTCATACAAACTGATAGTTATTAATGGGTTTAAAGACTGATAGCAAACGAATAATAAAGAATCAAAAACTACTATAAATAATGTGAAAATAAGACATTTAACAGAAGAATAGCTGAAAGGAAATTGAATTCAAAGGAAACCAAAGTTTTGACAAATTATTTGTTTGCCTAAAATTGGTGCCTAAGAGTGAAAATTTCCTTAATTTTCTGATAAATATCAAAAATTCTCTCTCTTTTACAACAATGAAGTGGAAAGACATCAAATAATAAATGGTATTTTCAAACCTTTAATCACAAATAGATCTCTAAAATTCATTAAAAAGATATAGAATTGCAAGGTGCAACCTTCTCAAGTCGAGATGAATTACTTACAAAAAAAGAATAATTATCACCATTGGAGATTTTCAATAAAATAATTTCGATTCTAGGTTTAGGTTGAAATGATGATTAGTAAAGTGATGCGATTGAGTTGCAAACAATCAAAGAATTACCAAAAATAGTTAGCAACGAAATTATTGATATAATTAATGGACTTTTCTTTGGACTCGACTGTAAGCGACAGATCAATGCATAGAACTTCATTAGACGTCTTATCAGATAAGTGAGCCCTCGCCTTATAATGTCCGGACTCGAGCCATGGAGGGAGTATTGATTTATTGATGTCTACTACAAGACTAGTTGGCAGAGAATAAACTCCTGAAACAAAGGGAAGTATTTTAATCAATAAATAAATTAATGATAATTAGAGTTATGAAAAGCTAATCATAAGACTGGAAGGCCTAATGTTCTACTCAACAAGTATGTTTTGACGAAAGATCATTTTAATGTGAATTTTGTCGATCTGTTGTCACGCATAAGACTGGAGAATATATAATGTAATGATTTATTTTCTGAAAGCACTGCTCTATTCTTCGGAGGGAGTCATTCATCCAAAAGTAATCATATCTATCAATATTACTGAAATATGACAGTCTATTGATGGCAAGGATTGCCAACCCTTACTATCATTGATAAAAAATGATTCAAATATGAGAGAAGAACTGTTCGATAGCTTATAAATCTAAAGGTGTTGTTGTATATCATTATTTTGATTTCCACTCAAACGCGCAAATTATTACGGCTCTGCTCTTTAGGCTTTCCATCCATACAAATATGAATTCCTTTTGCTCTCAAAGACATCAATTTTCAGAGAGAAGACAAGAACAATGAATTTATTCCAAAAGAACTAGTTTAATGATGATTACCTTTGGGAAGGGGACATTTACATGGAATGCCGTATTTCTTGAAAACTTCAGGACATTTAAATTTAGTGACCAGTTGACAGATGTCTGGATAAGTGCAGGAACCAAATCCGTGCTCACAGGGAATGGTGACCCAAACCCATACAACTTTCTTCTCGACGCTAATCGATAGCTACGTTCGAAAGAATAACTTCTCTTATATTAAGTCTAATAACAAGAATAACATTAAGGGAAAGGAGTTTAGTCTTAATGACTTAGTTTTGTGTTTTACGAATACATTACAATACGATTCTATACTTTATTATAAGAAACAGAAGCGAAAGTGTTTTCAAATGTTTATCATTTATGTTCACAAATAGACTCAAAGGAATGCCGTTATTTCAGTTCTCATTTTGTTTATTCTTATCCAAAATGAGATTCAATGAATAAGAAATCGCTTTTAGGAATCCGATTCAAACAATACAATTTGAAAGAACAACCAAAATCTAAATTTATCAAGTTTACATTAAATGTGAGTTCCTTTTTTGTGAAACATAAAAATTACTCACAAAAAAATCTTTTTTAAGCCTTTAAGAAATTTCCTCAAATTGAAAAAAATTGTGTCCAGCAAGAAAAGTTCGGTCATTAATTTGAAGTATTGAAGAATGGATTTATTAAATCGTTTAATTCAAGAATTACTCGAATTGATTATAAAACGATTTCATATCGATATTAATATTAAAGAAAGAAAGTGTCGTTTCATCACTTTTTCAGACTCCTTGAAAGTTGCAGCAAATCTATCAAATTCCAATCACTGAAAGCAGTGTTCTTTTCAAGAGGGGTCAGTCTCTCTCTCTCTCTCTCTCTCTCTCTCTCTCTCTCTCTCTCTCTCTCTCTCTCCCAAAGTCATTACATTAGTGTTGATTTGGATAATTGTGTCGGCGGAGAGATTTTAGGTCATTAAGTGTGGCACTCAGTAATCAATTCAGTTATTTTGCGCTCAAATCATATAATTTATAAAAATATCTTTTGAGAAATGAGTTATTCGTTGGTTTGAGAGAATGTTTGCATTTAATTGAATCGATGATCAAATGCCACAAATGATTCAAATGAATGAAATTAAATATTGTTGGACTAAATTCAGTGGTTTTATATCGTAATAGTTTACCGGCAAAGGACTCGATTCTGTTGTGTTGACAGTAAAGTTAGTGCCCAAATAGATTTTTCCTGGAATATCGATGGGATCCGGAAGTACTGATAAGCTCTGTATATGCATTGAATCGTTAGGAGCGCCACAACCCGACCAACTGAATGACAGAGTCTTGAGTCGAATAAATTGATTCAATAAAAACAATTACATAAAATAATTGAATTAAGGTTTTGGTAATCGTGAGAACACATAGTTATAAAATTATCAAACTCACTTTTT
>JAQFXL010000214.1:0-26778 GCA_034693445.1 Edwardzetes edwardsi | reverse complement strand
TACATCAAATATTTGGTAAAATTATTAATGAATTTCTCATTTGTCCAATAATTCGGGCATTTGTTGCACTTTTTCACATTCATTTAGAATTCAATGAAAATCTCTTCAAAGGATTCAAAACATATTTGATTCACATTTTTGCAAATAAATCAAAACATCTTTTTGTGATATATTAACAGATTTTATGTCGTTTTGTTGGTTATCGACGTTTAGATTAATTGCAAACAAATATTACAATTAAATCAGATTCTTAACAATATATTTGTTTTTTGATTTTGAGTTATATCTGATCTTTCAAACAGATTCAATGACTTCAAACATGAGTTTCATTGAATTTTATCTAAAGTAGAGTCTATCTAGGTAAATTGATAATTAAAATTTCAGACCCAATACACAATTAGTGATAAATGTTTGAACCTCAAGAGTTACGATGTTGTCATTGGAGGCGTATTTTAATGACCCTGATCATTGTGACTCTCAAATCAATATTGTCTCTTATGTTTTCGACTATCATTGCTTACAAACGATAAAATTGTTTTTTCTCACAATTAGTTGAATTTAATTAAATTTGATTTTTATCTAAACGACTCAATCGGCTAATTCATTGAATTGCTTTTTAAATGAGCTTGTTGTTATTTATTGTTATTATTATTATTTGATTTATTACTCCATAGGTTTTGAATAACAATTTCACATAAAATTAATGTTTAAAATAAGAAATTATTTGATTTAATGAGAATAAAATGAAAATTATGGCAATAATATGCTGTTAATTGTCACACAAATTGTTTTAATTAATTAATAAATTGATTTAATTTCTTGTTTAAGTGAGTATTTACTCGCAATTTATTGCCTATCGATTAACTAATTGTTTGCCTTTTATATAATCTTTGAGTCAAACCTCAAAACAATTATTTTAAATCAAATTACAAAACAAATCATTAATTACTTGTTTTTAGTTCATTAAGAAAACTGATATCGTTTTGTTGCTAGTTCATTCATCTATTACAATTTAAATTCCTTCAATTTAATTCTCATTAATTTCTTTAATAATCATTTAAATTCTCATTTGGAGAGCTGTTCGCACATATTTTTATCGGCCGCTCCTCCACTCTCGCCATTTTCATTAGCTTGAATAAATTAAGAATTTATCATTTCTCGTAAAAATATCCATAATAGCCATCACAATAACTGATCAAGTTACAATGAAATCAAAAATGAATAGAGTTTACTTGAAAATTAGACTGGAACCTTTCAAAATAGATTCATTTTTTTGTCGATTTTTGCAAATAATTGCATTTCTGGTTAGCAAACGATTAGCGTTTAAATTGAGTTTAAATTGAGTTTAAAAAGGTTTGAAACAATTATTTCATGAAATTTGTCTGAATATTTTGTTTTCTCAAAAAATGCAATGTTTTGTGAAATAAAAAACAAAATGTGAGTTAGTTTTACATAATTTTCGTGTCTATTATCCGACGACTAATTATTTAATAATAACCAAAATCCGAAAAAATATAAGTTTTGCGACTTTTTCTGATTTACATAATTATGTGAAAAAAAGTCAGTTAAGAGTCACTTAAACTGGAAATCGAGTCTTGCAAATCATATTCTTGCAAATCATAGTTCGTTAAAAAGAATCCAAAATTGAGACCTCTTATAGAAGATGTGATCTATGATAAGAAGTCGGACTCAAAAGTTTTAAAACATCTGTTATGATCTTATTGATAGACAATTGAACATGCTCTATGTGCTAACAGTCGTAGAACATATTTTGCAAATAAATAAAATGAAAATTAAAGTTATGTCCGTCAAAAGGTGTTCAATGGATTCCACTTCTATGACGGGTTGTTTGAATTCAGCTAATTTGGTCTAATTAGCAAAAAAGGGTTAACAAAATGGCTGAATTTTGAGGAGGGAGGAAATTTCAAATTCAAGTTGTAATATTTGGGTTAGACCCCTATTGGCCATCCCTGTCTATCAACTACTTATGGAATCATTTTTCAAAAGTGATTGTTTGATAAATCAAATTATTAGATAACAAATAAATGCTAGAATTGATATAAAGTCACTTAAAAATTAACCTGAGCAATTGAGTTATTTCTTACAACTTAGTAATTAATTCATGAAAATTTGAACCATTATCTTGATGAACAAGGGATCATTGCTCTTTTCAAAATGTTGATTGAATTTTGAATGTTTTATTTCAATCATATTTGCAAAGAATAAAATGAAAATAATTTGAAAAGAGATCCAATATTAGTGTATTGCTGGGAATGAACACTATATTCATAAAAGTTTTATATTATAAATAATGGACTGAAAACATGGAATTAAATGAAAGAATGGCTCAATTGTACGATCGATACGACACTACTTATCGATCATTTTTGACTCAATCAAAATAAGTGACAAATTCTGGTTATTTCAAACATTTTCATCTCTGATATCATTTTCTATTTAATTAATTATAATTTTAAAGACTTTTATGAATTGAGTGACGATTTATTGGCAATAAAATGTGAATTGTCTTACAGTTTACAAAACCATCCAATAAATTATCTCAAGAATTGAAGCGATTATTAATAAGTCTAAAGAATGCCATAAATCTTATCAAATAAATTTAATTTAGTTTTACTGTTTGATAAAATTGAGAATAGCTTGATGAATCTTCTTGTAGTACCTTTCAATATATTTTGAAGGATTGAAAACAAGTGGAAAAGTTCAAACTACCATGGTCTTATCAAATAAAAAAGATTCTTTGATATTATGGTAGGTTTTATATAATGACAATTTCTAAACTCTGTTAATCCCTTAGTCCCTAAACGCTAACAATTAATCTTTTTTTGGAAGCGACCATTTATTTGCGAATTTGTCACTTTACTCATTGCATTTGTTTCACCTGGATTTGTATTTTTGAAAAATGTTACTAGACCCTATCTACAAGTCAACAACAAATAATTTGGTAAATAATGAAATATCGATAAATTGGTTATTGAATCCAAATTAATGCCTCAATTTATTGCTTTATTTTTTATTACTTTTTGAAACGAAAACACAAAAGTAATGTTATTTTGCTTTAAGTCATATCCAATACTTTTCTTCTTACCATTAATTCAATATATAATTAGGAAATACGAATAGAATTTCCTCTAAAATGTTGTGTCATTTATATTATATTCAATCAGAGCTTGAATTTCAAACATCGCTACTATTTATCTGATTTATAGTGTGATTTGAGATATAGTTTTATCTTTGAATGTCTGAACAACTTTTTAAAAAACTTTTGTTAATTATAATAATTATAAACAACTATTAGATTAGAAACGTTTGAATTTTAGAAATATTTATTATTTATTATTACATTTTTATACTTTTAAATTGAAAACTCAAAATCAAAGCATTCAACTCATTAACAAAGATTCAAAACAAATTGATAAGCATGGTGAGTTTTTGAGGTATTTCCCGTTCAAAGTTAGAATTTTCAGGTTAATTCCCAGATTTCCCAACATTTTAAAACGGGTTTATTATTTTCGTAAATTATATTTTAGTAAAATATCACGATTTCTTTTCAATTTAAAAATTTCCTTGATCGACCTATACTTATAATTCGAAAATGAGCTTTATATAGGAAAATATTAAAAAACTATAATTGAGATTCTTAATCTGAACATGCAACTTTGTCCCCAATTTCATTTGAGTATCAAAATTGTTTTCAACTTACGTCACCGAAACTGAAGGGATGAGTATTTCCAATAAATCGCAAATTCTTGAGTTGTATGCAATTAAATCTGTTGCTAATAGTAACTCATTATTGAAATTTTTAAATATTCATGTAATGAATATTAAATGATATGAAACTATTAATTACAAGTTTATCTCCAATTAAATTTCGTTGCCATATTTAAGCGAATCATTATTGAACTGATCTTGGTATATTTCAAACGATGGTCTTTTTCGGCACTCTTTTCTATAATAATAAATAAATTGATAATTAACTAAAGTCACCCAGATAATTAATGCAACTTTTTCAGTTAAGAATTTCAACTTTTACAAGATTTTAATTAATTGCAAACTATCTCTATGGTTGTGCCTTGGTCAAAAAGATAAAAACCAAATATACAAAAGGAATATTGTTATTAGTTTTCAATTTGAGATATAGTCGTTTCTCTTTCAATCATTTTTTAATATTGAAAATCATTTTTAAAAACACTATTTTGTGAATCCTTTGATTCATTGATTTGTTTACTTTTGAGGAGTAAAACAATTTTGTTGTTAATTAAAAAGCTATTAGCCTTTCCTTAGCCTTTCCTCCGAACTATTATTCAAACACTTAGTCTTCGAAACAATAATTGCTCTGAAAATCCGAAATGATTTTTATGATTCACAGCAAAGATATGAACAAAAACAATGAAACGAAATCTATATATAAATGCGTGGAACAGAATATAATGCCGTTCCTCATGAAAAGAGATGACAATAAATCAATGCTTAAATTCGAAATCGTTGATCGAGCACAATTAAAAACAATTGAATTATTTCACTTTAGTTATATTTCATTAGTTTTTATTAAATTCATATCAAATTAAAATTCATTACAAAACAAAGTAACTGAAATGAAAAGATTTTTAAATTTAAATCATTTTGGAATGATTGTCAATATTGAATAATGATCTAGGTACTATATATTTTGGATTGATAAATTAGAGATCAAGAATAAAATGTGAGCCACCATTTACTGTAATGGCACAGGTGAAGGGTTGATGGATTGCTGTGTTTTAACGCCTTATTCATTATGTTGCGGTTCATTATATCAAAAGAAATACTGTATTGAGAAAAGATTTTTTCCCAAACATTCTCACTAATGATTCATAATTAAGATTAAGAGCTTAAGTGAAGAACAGATAAGAGAGAGAGAGAGAGAGAGAGAGAGAGAGAGAGAGAGAGAGAGTGAGAGAGAGAGAGAGAGAGAGAGAGAGAGAGAGAGAGAGAGAGAGAGAGAGAGAGAGAACGTGACTTTATTTGTAATCAAGAAAAGGACAAAATTTAAAATATGAATTATTAAAATAGCGGAAAGTGTTAATAGCTATGAAATTAATAAATCATTGAATCACTTAAGACTTGTTACAAACGTTACAATAGTTTTATTGTTTAAATAGTAGTGAAAATAGCAATAAATTAAAAAATAATTGAAATGTGAAATATATGTGAAATTTATTTCAGCATAAAAAGTAGTCGACAGCAATAAAAACATGAAAAGCAGTCAAATGACATCGACTTTTGTCGTTCTCTCTGATCATTCTTCTGGTGTTGTGAACAAGTGTTTTGCTCTTTCATATTACATGAAATATTTGTTAGTGTCATAAATGGCATAAAACTGTGACCGAAAAGAATTACTCAAAACTACTCAATACACAAACGATTGTCGACTTTAAATATTAAAATATTTGCCACTTCTTTTAAATCGACTCCACTTTAAACCTAATTCTGTGCCCCATTTGACTGAGTCTTTGAAGAATTAGAATCGCTTTGGGATTCACTCTCTTTCGGGCTATTCATGTGTTGGGATCTCCTGTTTTCCTCCTCCAAAATCTCTATAAATATTTCTTTTGAAAAAAGTGTATTAATATCTGAAATAAATAATTCAAAAATCAGAAGCAGTCGAAGACTAAAACATCACTCAATTCAAAACTATTTAAAATATTTCTATCCATTAATTGAATGAAAATAAAATTTCAATTTAAAAACAATATCGCCTATGATTTGAGAATTTGCTTGTTTAATATTGCTATTTAGTTGACGACCGCAAGGCGTCGACATTGATCTATGAACGAAGAGCTGGAATGATGGATGTACTTCACCGCCACTATTTCGCAATATAGGTATAACAAAATACAATGCACTGGCAGTGAGAGCACACGTATAGAGTGGCGCATAATTTTATCTATTCTCTCATTTTTATATTTATGTTATGTATGGCATCCGATCAGACATTCATAATATTCTAAACCTATTGCTCACTAGAGATGGGAAACCAAAATATCAAGCAAATAATGAGAAATTTCAATGCATAACAGAATCAAATAAATGGCAAAAATAATCGCATTAAGTATTTATTTTGACGATTCTTTCAGACATTTTTTATGCGAATTTTATTGTTTAAAAACAGAGCAATTTGTTGACACTTTGTTTCTTTGACACAAACTTAAGTAAAAACCATTTAAGAGTTATTGTTTTGATAATAAATTTTATGAATTAATGGTTTTCTAAATCTATATAATGATCTGAAAATTGAAATAAAATGCAGACAAATGCAGACATCAATTAATAACACCGTTGAGTGGCTCTATTGCCTCACTCTTTCCAACACAATCACTGAACCCTCAAATCATTGAATTCTACAAATAAGTGGAAAGACTTATAAAATTTTATCAAATCTTCCCATTTATTTATTCTTCGAACGATAGGTCAGCGAAAGTGAAAAATAAGTAATAAAAATAGTCAAACAATATTGAAAATATCAGTCAAATAACTTGAAAAATATATGTCTATCGCCTAAACACAATCGGATATATTTTAGCAAAAGTAGGCCAACCATTGGCTACAAAATAGGCAGAAATGAAAAGACCAAGAGAAGGGAATACAGAGAGAAGATTGGATTTTGTTGTACTGACTCTTAAGTAGAAAAAGGAGGAGTGAGTAAAGAGAAAGGAAAAAGTTTTTGCATGACATACACATAAATGCGATTAAAAGTAGAGAAACTCATTGCAAATGTTAGATATATTGCGTGACAATAAAACTATTGAATACAACTGATGATCAATATTGGGCTCAATATTTCTATCAAAATACTATACAATAGTTGTTCGCCACTAAAAAAGACATATAATTTGAGCAATGCTTTCATCGTTTACTTATAAAAGGCCTAAAATATTAAATATTGAAATTCTAAAATATTAATAATAGAGGAAATGTTTAACCTTCTTATTAATTTCCCCCGAGAGGGGAAACACACCATTCCAACCATTTCACCAATTTTACGGTTTTCCACTTTTTCTACCATTTTTAGCCATTTTTTTGTTTCGTTTTTATTTTTGTTATTTTTTTCGTTTTTTCTTTGTATTAGAGAGGACTCAGAGTTCTCTTCCCAGAGCTCTGAGTGTATTATTTAAGTCTTAACACAACTCTAATTATATAAGTTTCGTGTTTTTGCTTCCATTGCCTTATATATCATGAATTGTGCTTCACTTTTCTCGATGTTGTCTATGGCATGAAAGCGCCCGTCTCTTGTCTTCCATGCATTTGTGTTATACTCACTGCTCTTCTGTTGGATTCACTGCCAGTTTATATGAAAGGTTGCGTCCTTTTTGCAGTATTTTCCCTCTTAAGCTGCCTCTGATCGAAAATGTCAAAAACGAGGGACCGAAAGATATTAATGATGTTTAGTGTTAGTACAGCCATACAATAGTACAGCACTGAGAATAGTGTGCACAGAGTATGCTGTGCTCAAGAATATAGAAGTCTAGTTGAAAGCATAGATACGATAGCAATGGTTACTGTATTCTATGCTATGATCTCTTATAGCGATATGTTGTTCACCATTGCGTTCATTGCGTTCACTCACTTCACAACATAGTGTGAAATATTTTTAATAAAATATTTTCAATTTAATCGCATTCACGTCAACCAAAAGTAAAACTTTTAATAACAACATCGAAATGAACATCGGTTTGAGTCGACGACTGCATACATAGCACTGTTAGCCAGAGATAGTCTAAGAGTACAAAACCTACACACAATCTACTGATTCACAACTACTATGGAATACAAACTCAAACGTTGTATGCGATGCCGAACAGCACTTGAATGGCACATCTGAAGCAATGCCCAACTATTTCGCTTTCCTGCTGAGCGCCAGAAGTGATAAATGAGATTTTTTAGAAGATTTATTTTAAATAATATAAGAGACGGTTGTTTTGGCGGAAACTTACCTTATATTACATTATATTACCTTTTATTCATTTAACAATCCTTTCTCTTATAATAATTTCATAAAACTTTTACCCAAAACAGCTAAACATCAGAACATGAAAACACATTTTCCCAAATTCATACAAATATTTAAATGAATGAGTTCGTGGTCTTCTGGGACCCATACATAAAGCATTAATAGAAGGGAAGCCATATGAAAAGACAGGACACCAGAACAGACCATATTTTCTTTTAACAACACTTCTATTCATTTACAAAAACGTTTAGTTTGAGTGTTTGAGTGGACAACTGAACGACAACTGCTGGACAACAGGTTTGTGGTCATACCATTCGAGTTTATCCTGTGCTCAGCGTAAGAACATTTAAATTTTACACTCATTTCATAGTTTTTAGACTAGAATTTGTGAAACCAATATCTATTTTATTTATGCCTGGAATATATGAATCGACGAAATTTAGTTTTCAGAGGTAAGTAAAAAAACTTATTATGAAAATTATTTCATACATTTGGCTCCACCCGATTCAATGCATAGTAGAGCGCAATCCTTTAATCCCATGGGATTCAAGTTTTTGCAATACTCGTCGGTTATATTATATTCTAAATATAATACAATAGAGAGGCTCTTCTCTATCAAAAACGAGTAATGAATAACTTTGTGCCGACTATTGTAATACTCTTCTCTGTTATGCAATTTAATATATACGCCCGCAGTCGACAAAAATATATTATCAAATAAGTTTTTGTAAACTGCCATTTGGGGCATACAATATGAGAGGACATTTGAATATTAGTACAGTTGCAACAATGACACAAAAACAGCCCTGATATCATTGAAAAATATTTTTCATTTTTTCAATTCTGTTTCGGCAGAATTTGGTGTTTCTCAATGGGAATGTTTTATAGTATGAGCAGGTATGAGAGCACACACCTAAACACACGCGCACGCCTTCGACCTCAGACGCCCGTAAACCCATTACTCAAATAAATTTGTGCTCATATTTAATATGAGTTTTATTTGAGTCTCTCATTGAGTCTCTCATTCTTATGCAATACTCGAATTCAAATTGTGTCACATTTTCATTATTATTATTAACTTTACTTCAATTGAATTCTTGAAAAAAACTTTTAAGTTTCGACCCAATCAGCCATTGAAACACATTTTGTTGATATCTGTGCATTTAAAATTAAACCATCTTGGAGGCATTTTCCAAATTAAATTCAATGAAAAAGTAATAGAACTTGATTAACATGTTTTTGGTAGACTAAGCAGGTATCATTCTTTGATCTAATCTATTTTGTTTTCATTATTTTTTAATCTTGTTTGCCTCGAAAATAAATAATTATGAGAATAATCTTGCCACTTATCATAGTTAAATGATTATTGTAATATAATGATAATGTTCGTAGGTGTTCACAATGTTTGGTTATGAGTTTGTGTGCTTACAATTATGAGCTTATCTTTTGCCAATTTGGCTACAAATTGAAATCGTAATAAATATAACACTTGTTTTTATGGCCATATAATAACCAGAAGCTATTTATAAGAAAATGAGTGCCTCATTGAGAGGAGGGATAACACAAATATTATTACGATCTCCAGTTTGTAGAGACACTAATGTTTTAATGTTATGATCGCATTGTTGTTGAAAGCTATCAAACGAAATGAGGTTTAAATAGTTTTGATGCACAGACTGTACGCCAGTGTCACAGACTTTCCAATGAATATTGCGCTCATTGAGAGTTAGAAACATTTATTCTTGTCATTAGACGAATCAACTACAAGATAAACGTGAACTGATTGCTAAACTCAATTCCAAACAGCAGGCCTAGCAATGCATGGATAACCATCTGAGAAAATGGAGCCAACAGTCAATATTTTTAAATAGCCAAGGGGGATCAACCCACAATCTACCTGAACCTTTTAAAATAACTTTTGAGAGAATTACACTTCTCTGTCAAAAATAGAAATAACTTATTTCACTCAAACTGTTAAAATGAAAAACATTCAAATAACTGTAGAGGAAAAAGAGTAACCAAGTATTGAGAAATGAACTTTCAATCATCGATCTTGGTCATCGATGAAATAGGAATTCTAAAAATAAAATAATGTTTCACAACTAAAACTTAATATATTTTGATTTATTTCAAGTTAAAGAATAGTTAATTTTTATGAAATAAATAATCAAAACGAAACAGAATGCGCTAGCTCATTAAAAAGTGATTAGTTGAAAGCATTCAATTGAGATTATGGTCCAATCTATGGCTGAAATTGAGATTTATCCCAATGACAGCCTTAACGTCTAATTCTTTAATGGATGAGTTCAAAAGTAACTATTTTTTGAGTGGATAACTCAATCTCCAAAAGATCTGTTGGTTAGAAAGCATTGATTTCAGGGTAAATATGTAGTGACTAAACACCACATCCATCTTAAAAATTATTATTTCTCTATTTCGGAAAAACAAATCTTTGAAACTTACTGTCCGTTCGATTATTCAAAAACTGGAGCTATCGATGATAACAAATAATTAAATGAGAAAATTGTTACCTCTCACTTGTATTTTCAACCAGCAATCAATTGATTACAATCCCTTTCCGTTAACTTATTGGAGAAAGTTAATCAAAATTAAAACAATACTTCCGAGTGTTTTCAGATAACTATAACATATGAACGAAAAATTGCTATAAAATTTAAGGAAAGGGTCTTTTTCTTAATTATCGATTTGTAAGATCTGTAGCCGTCAAACATGAAGTAGACTTCTGACAATTGATTATACATGAAATATATAGTCAATAATTGTCAGTAAAATAAGAAAATAAACAAGGTATCAAATAGTTGTTTTTAGAAACTGACATCTGTTTTAATTTATCAATTTTATTGATATTTTGATTTCAATATTCGGGTCATTATTCAAATGAGAATATTGGCGCTGATAAAGGCTGCAGTTCGCAGCCGAAACATGCATGCTTGCCGTTATCAACTAGTAATAATGCGACGGAATACCACAGTTAGTACAACAGTGATCAAATACAAGATGTGAATCAGCAAGATAAGTCTTTGCTTTTTTCACAATTTACCAATCATATTTATCAAAGTCTATTTCTAAAATAAATGAAAATAATATGAGATTTAGTCTAAATGTGGTTTTTAACCGATTATGAGAAACATTTTAACTGTATTTCCGAATATCATTGTGTAATGTTTTGAAAATCAAAAGAAAATTTTGATGGATTTGAGCAAGCTCACATATTAGCATAGAAATTCTATGCGGTTCATGTGCTCATAGGAAAAAGCGGTGCGAATGGAAAACTTGATTCAATGTTTGGTTCGCCTCTGAAACTAATGAGTGTTATCTTTGATAAATGATTTGTTTTTATTTCGATATATTTCTGTTCGCATATTAAAAAAGCATTTATTCTTGTCTTTAGAGTCGGACTACCATCTAATTAATTACTTGATGAGATTAACATTCATAATGCGGTAGTTTATTATTAGTGAACACAATTTTGCTGAACAAACACTCGACTATTAGTACTTTTAAAGCATTATTTTAGAGCCAAATTTGAAACATTATTAAAACAACATTTGAAACATTTTAGAATCGACTTATTTTATTGAATATAACAATAAAATAGTGATTTTTCTCTTTTCAATTGCTAGGACTCATGTCTGAGCTCCTGCATAACAAAGCATAGATAGAAAAGGAGGTGCTTTACCTCAAACTCTATATGCTTTTGCGCCAATCAATGGGGGAAAGAAGTAATTAAAGGGAGAACCACAACAACTGTACCAAAAAGAAATATCAAACAAAATGTTTTTTGAGTGAAGAGAGTTCAGGTATAATATGGGTGTGTGTTATGTCACGCAATATAATAGAAGGTAAGGCAGAGGCAAATCTCCTGTCCATCAAAAGCAGTTGCATTGCATAATAACTCTGACTATCGATAGCATACACCGTATTATTGACTGAAGTCATTATTTCGACGCAAACTATAATTTTAGATCCAAAAAATATAAAAGTATAGTCTATTCTGTCGATCATTGCATGCATTATATCTCCCATTCAGTCGACTTTCGATATAAAAAGAAGAGATTTTTTTTCTGCTTTCGATATACCTTTTTAACGATCGGTTCGTCACTTGCTTTTGACTGTGGACTGAGTGCTTTGCATTACAACTGACAACAGTTCTCTGCAGAGGAGAACAGTTGTGAGCATAAGAGTGAAGTAAATCACATTTTGATTGGATTCTATATAATATCCATCTCTTCTCGGATCCGATGCTTCGATTGGAGGTTATGTTTGAGAGAGAATTTTAATGCACACAAAAACCCAAAGAATGACAAAAGAAAGCCTTTTTCAGACAATCAGACAATGAAATGCGTGTTCAGTACTTAATCTGTCACTACTTTTCATTTTTGCCCAAATCAAGGCTCAACCAAAAAGTCAAATTATGCATAAGAGAAATATATTCAAAATGATTATTTAATTACAGTCGAAGTCGACTCACATTTATGAGAGCTATCACTGAATTAACTCTACTTCTCGTCTAACTATTATTGACTTGTTTTCTGTTAAAAACTTATTTCTCTTTCTTTTTATTGAACAGTAATTGCGATACAAATGCTCCCAAAGGATAGTCCATCAAAAGCACAGTATTAGTGAACAAAATATCAAAATAAAACCAAAAAACTGAATCTAAGAGATTGAAAACGAGAGAGGGAGGGAGGGTAGGGAGAGAGAGAGAGAGAGAGAGAGAGAGAGAGAGAGAGAGAGAGAGAGAGAGTCCAAAATCTAAGAATTGTGGATCAAGTATATAGGAAAACATCAATCATTGAATAGATCGGGGCAGCAATCGGGTGTGCAGTCCTACTGTAGTGCTGGGAGGAAGTGAAGCAAATGCAGAGTTTGGGCCCAAACTGAACGCATAGAAAGAGTGCATTAAATTTGCTAAAACTCTGAGAGACTGAGAGAGACTCCAAATTACGATTTCTTTCTCTAATAATATTTTTTGTTGCTTTGAGTTCTTATAATGTTTTGCACTCACATTCTGTCTGTTGTCGATGTGGGTGTTCAGCCTATTGTATGGCTGTGCCGTCGTCTGTCAGTTATGTCGATATCTTTGAGGCAAATTTAACACCAGTGCTAACTCGTAAGAAAATTAGAAATCGCATTAAGGCCAGGTCACGGAGGACACAATCAAACAGCGCAAAGACATGACTGGCCTCCAGAGACAGCAATTAGAGACTCTGCTGGCAGTGCTCTCTGAGAATGTGAGTGCAGTTTGAGAGCTCAGCTAAACTCCACTGCATTACACTTTAGTTACAAACATTAGAGTTAAAAGTTTTGAAAGATTGCCTCTTGATCTCTTATGTTAATGAATGAAACGATAATATAAACTGTATTATAAAGCGTTGTTTCGATTCCTTGACTTCAAATCTTTTGCTCGAAAAGCCTAAAGCGAAATGAAATACACCTGAAATGCAATGACATGTAATTCAATGCAAAGCTTTATTACAAATTCAAATGAATTGTGGGACGAATTCAATCTTATTATATGACAAATATGCAAATCAATCCTTGCTTTCAATTCAGATCAAAGCTATTATTTGTTAATCATTTTAAATCAAATTTTCTTAAATTTTACAAATGGTTTAAATTCTTCAAAACTTATCGAACAATAAAAAAGAAATTTAAGTAAAACTTAAGTCTTTAAAGTATTTGTCACTCAATTAATTACTCGCTTCAATTGAAACCCTTTTTCACAACTCCTAAAATGAATTGAAATCACAATTAAAATATTTGAAAAATTATCTCTTTTTTGGATTAGATTTAATCCGATTTGAATATCGATACAAAATTTACACAAATATAAAATATATTAAAAACTTGATCTGTAAATATACAGCACTTCACTTCTACCGTTCCTTAAGGTTGAATGGAGTGACAGTCAACATAACCTTTTCTTTACTTGAGGGTCGCGACAAATACCTGAATATTTTTGATTTATAATTTTTTTTAAGATTAGTCTTCAATGGAGCATGCTTATTTTTGACAGAACAAATGAATCTAAGCAAAGCGCCCTTAAATTAAATCTGGCAAATTTAAATCTGTGATCACCCGGGGAATGGGTTGACCTGTTCGATATCAAAAGTGAAATATTTAAATCATTAATTGATATTTTTTTGAGAAAAAACTGATTATACCCTGGGTTTCAATTTTGTGCCAAAATGAGTGAACAAAAAAAGCAGAAAATTAATTCGTTTCTATGAAATAGAAAGTTAAGAAAGTTTTGAGTGTTTGTAATGAAATTCATTAGAGAGGACTGGACGCCAAGTGATGTCCCATTGGACTCATTTGACAATAAGGGCTAAATCTGGGACTCATTCGCGTCGCAAACAATCGTTTGAAGTTTGAGTTGAAATTAATGCGAATAATCAAAAGAAGTCGGAGTGGAATGAGTGGAGTGAGTGGACAAGCCTACAGTCGGTCACTATTGGCGGTAATTTGAGTGAAACGCTAATTGTGAGCATAGCTGTGCTGTTAATTACAGTTGGCATGTATTGGTTTATTGCACCTGTAATGGCAAAACATGCTATGCTGTCATCAAAAACATTAATTATTCTGCTTTCGTGCCGAACAGCACTGGTATGTGATATAAGGCAATGCCATCTGAGCTGAAGTGATGTGCGATTTGAGACAAACAACCGAAAAAAAGAATAAAATTGTGATGAGAGCAGAGGAGAGACGGATGAGACAACTGGAGGCTAAGAAAAATAGTACTCAGATATTGGAAGTGACGGTCACTCACTTTTCTCATCCAATGCTCGCTATCTATGGCCAGACCTAACTATAATTTTGTGAATGTATGTTCGATGTATGTGAATATGAATATATGTTGGTCTGTGCTGTGCCTATGCTGAGTATGTGGTGTGTGTGCGCTTCAAGTCACTCAGTCATTCATCATTTTCATGCACAAAGAAACATCACTTGACAGCTGCATTTGCTCAGAGAATATTTTTAGGGGCATAGCATGCGATGCCATTCTATGCTATGCCTGTTCTCAATGTATGCCTGTATTGGCACTGCTTTTATTGATCAGACATTGCATTGCATTTTGCGGTATATCTGGACTGATATAAGATATAAAGAATCAAGAGTTGAGTTGAGTCGACAAAAAAGAAAAGATAGAATACATGTCGAGCCAACTGCACAAAGACAGGACTACACTGACACTATCTGCCAGAGCACTGGTTTCGCTTTTTTACTCACTCACTGTTTTGATGGCTATGATGTGCACATATATAACAAATAGCAATAGAAGTCGACTGCAAAGCCAGCAAGGTCGAAGCAATTAAAACGCAATTACTGGACTGGCAGCGCACAACCACTCACTTGTTCTGTTCAGTTGTGCCATTCTTTCTCTGTTGTCTGTTTTGTCTCTAATTTTTTATTCAGCAAATGGTCTCTCATTTGAGGGATTCGTTGATTCGTTGTTCGCTTTCATTCTCTTTTCATTCTTTGATTCTTTCATTTTTGTAACATAAGAGACATTTGGTATGAGTGCAGCACTACTGAAGGCACAGGCAGTACGCCCTACCATCCAGTCTATTGCAGAGACCTATAGGTGACGTCATAGTGAGGAACAGAGTAATCAATCATTACACGAACCAATAGTTATTCGTAAATGTGACAGCTTTTGGGTTCAACGCTGCAAAAAATTCATGAAAACCTCGAGGCTATCTAACATTCTTAGACTTCATCCAAAAAACTCAACCAAACACTACTTTCAGCCATTTTTCTCTTTGCCATTGAATTAGTAAATAATGGATTTAATGATTGAAAAACATAAACAAATGGTCTTTTGGGACACATTTTAAATGAGAATCACATCTCCGATCAGTCAGACAATCGACAAAATCAGTTAGGAGTCACGACTTGCATGTCTTGCATGTCATCATAACATTGGACTTAATTGCTTCCATTGCGATGCATTGCACTGACGACTATTGCCTAAGCAGTGCTTCCTCTTTAGGTTTGGACAAAATAAATTGGGAGCCATTTATTTAATGTGTCATTTGGTCATACACTGCACATCACTCATACAACTCATACTCTAATAGCGGCCACTATTCTCTCCCACAGTCTATCATATAATACCTTATCTGTTATTCAATACATTCAGTGTTTACTCTTCACAGCGACCGGTATTTCTTGAGACCACGTGTTTTCTGTTTATTAATTACTTTCAAATTGAATTCAGTGTCAATTCATTCGATTTCTAATATATTCTAATATTTTTATCGACAAAAATATACATTTTTGAGAATATTATTTTGGATTTCATTCCAACATTTCATTGCAATTGAATACAAGTTTTGAGTTGAAAATAAAGTTTAGGAAAATAAGTGATAAGAATATAAAGTATCGGATTATAAGCTCATAAACTGATAAAAAATACAATTTTTCTCGTTTTGCTTTTTGTTTAAATTTTTACGAATTAATCCCCTGAAGACTGAGTGGAGAATAATAGTCGAGTAAATTCTAGTCGAGTTAGGGATGAGTAGTGAACACTGGCTTTCATGACAAACATGGTCTGGCATTCAAGGCATACACCACTGACTGAGTAAATGTATCGTTAATGTAAGCGATGCCAGTAATGCCAGAATCGAAATATTCAGTCAAATGTATGCGATCTGTGATTTGGGAGTCTCAGCGATGGTCAGTATGGCGCCGGTGACACGCAAGCTTACTCAAGCACTCATCTTATGCACTCTACTATTATGTATTGCCATCTCTTTCCTCTGTTCTCTGTGCCGGTGCTCTTATCACTGGGGAAAACTAAAATGTTATATCGAAAACATCGATACAACTCTACTTAGATGTAAGTAAATTCAAGAGAGAGAACCGATTATTCTTTAATAACACCACTGAAGACACTCATACTTTCAATACTCTGAATAAGCCAGCTCACTAATACTCACTACTCAGTATTTGCCAGTCCTCTCAATAAATATATAGCCAACAGATGCATATAATTTGAATATTTCTTTCGATCAAATATATGGCCAATAAATATGTTTATAATATTCAAACAGCCATTTATGAAAAATTCTCAATACTTTGACAATCCTTTCCACTACAAGATATTTGTTTGTCTTCGGGGGACGAATGCAAAAACTATTGGAAAATATTTGTTTTCATTTCTGAGGGATTTGGTTCTGGGAAAGTTATGGTACGGTCGGTATCGAACAAAATATGATCAGTGACTTTATGCTGGCATTACTGGCAATGTGTGATATTGGGACCAATTCAAGGATATATGCATCATATGCTTCGACTAATAATGCATATGTCAGTCCTGTCAGTCTAACTCATAGCAAAAGCCTTAGAAGAACATGTCTGCTATTATTGTGCCAACCGTTGGACAGTCCCAACAGTAAGCAGCAGGCAGTATAACCGATTGATATTAATGACTTATGGGTGGGAGGTATGAGTCCTCTATAGCTGTGTCACCCAAACCAAACAGTCTTGCTTTGGATGGTAACCAGAATTTTTTCGAGCGATGTCTCGACTAACCATAATCTGAATCTAAAAATATTTTCATATCATTTAAAATGATTGTTGAAATCGAAAATTTAATTTTTGAGACTCGAAATCGCATCAAATCTAATGTTAATCGTTTGGCCATTTTTTTGAGTCAACTCAACATTAGAAGAGGTGAATGTACTCCTCTTGGGTTCTACTCCGATAGATATAATACTTTTTACTATAAGAATTACTATTAAAAAATAAGAGAACCGAGTATTATATGGCGGTGTCGTCTCATGAGAATGCATTTGGTCCAGGATGTAATATCAAATAGATTATAAGTTACTCAGAAATACTCATTCTTTTAGAACTCAAAAATAATATGCCTTTGCGTTTGGATTGCATTGCAATTGAGATTTCATTTTTTTACTGTTTCTTCACTTCAAACAACAACCGGTTCAGCTCCGATGCAAACCATTTATTTGTGATGAGAGTTGAAAAATCTTAGGCAAAGACACACACATAGAGGCAGAGTCGGGCAGTCGTGGCCAACACATGAATTACAGTCCGAATCCATTGAAATGTAGTCAAACACAAGAAGTAAAAAAAGAGTAAAAGAAGTGCTCATCACTACAATAGATTAGAGTGCAGTGCAAATGACACCACTCGCACATAAATTAGAAAGACTCGGAGCTTTCGAGTGCTCACAAACTAAATTGGATTAGCCCTGGTAATTAACACCCCTTTCAGCTCAGAATAAATCAGACACAACTGACAACAACATAACGATTCCGATACCACTGTTTCTGTTATCGAAAATTAATTCCAGATTTTCACTAATTATTTGCAAATTTTGTGAATATATTAATAATTTTTGTGTAAATTTGTTTCAAAATTGTTTTGATATTAGAAATGATTTACTCAAAGAGTGAAAAGTGTTTTCGTTTAAACTTATAAATTATGACTAAGTTTTTGAAATAAATTTTCTATAAATTGTTTATTTATTAATGGGATCATTAAATTTTATTGCTTGTACTTATAGAATGAAAAATAACAGTCAGTGTTTAAAGTGATAGTAAACTAATTGATAAAACGAGTCAATGTTTGAGACAACTGTCAAATTAATTGTGAGTCCGTTATGTCAGAGTATATCTAAATTTTTTATTAAGCAATTGAGATAATGTCCGCTCCAACTGATTATCACAGTATTGCCAGTATTTTCAAATACTATTCTGAAGAATACACTTATATTAGAAGCACATCAGCAGAAGATAACTCATAACAAATAGAGAAGCGCTTCGGGCGCTCCTGGCAAATATAAACCACACAATCGCACCAATCGCTCGCCTTCTCTCCTCTATTTGAGAATCTATGAAAAGCATAAATGACTGAAATGACTGTCCTCTACAACAAAAGTCGTAAATCTAAATCATAAATCAAAGTCGGGGAAGAAAACTGTAAAGGAAAGGGTTCGCTCGACCAAGAGATAGATAGAAATAGTCTCCTGAGAGTGGACAGACTCTGCCATATCATTGCTTTGTCTAAACCATTGTTGTATTGTTTTCCGCGCTATCTCTGCACCAAAAACATTGTCAATAGAATTGAACTTTTGGTCAGCAATGGGTCAGACATTCAATTCAAATGTATATCTTTTATTCAATGCATTTGAAGCCAAATACTAATTAGGAATTGTCTTAAAAGACATTAAAAGTGGTCGACATCTATAAAAACATTAAATAATTTCAGTTTTTGAGTTCATTAGAGAAAATAGTTTGTCTGGTATAGCAAAAGTTGGGACACATCTTAGTACAAGTGCTGTGCACTCAACAAAATCACAATCAATTGGAATCTGAGTGGAAATGGAAGTTGTGTTAAGTAAATAGAAATTGAGTAAAGCCTGTGAGCAACAAGTAGTGCACTTTTAGATGTATTGCATCTTTTTGTGCGATGCGATGATCCTCTCAAGAGTATTACCTTCATTAAGGGTAAAGAGCGCTGTTTATCTTTCTTACCTCTGGAGCTTATATATAGCGCTCAAACAAATTTCTCTTAGATTCGAGTTAAGTTGATTTCGAACTAAGCTCTCACTTGAGTTGATGTGCATAGACTGTATGCCTGATCCATGTTGGTATGCTTGAGCATTCATGCGATCCAACACCGCATAGCCTGTGACTCGATGTTAGATCACAAGAAACGGCCATATAATTAGACTCTGAGTTAACATCACACGAGAAATACCATTTTCACATTCGCACAATACTGTGCACTTCAGGGCTATATTTCACTACTTCTCTAATAAGGCATTACTATTGAGTCAATGATTTGCAGTTCAATATTGCAATTGTCAGACATATTTAAAAGACAACTCAAAGGCCGTAGAATCTCATAGAAAGGGAACAGCCATTGCCTGACACAGCCATAGACTAGAGCTGTAACATTGGTTTATTGGAGTCTCGACGATATTAATTATACTTATTATAAGAGCACTCAATGTTAGCTTTTGCCGACTTCTCAATCAAATTAATCAAATTTGTTGCGATTTATATAATATTTTTATCGAAATCATTATTCAAATACTCTAATGATATGAATGAAAAATACGAACAAAATTATGAATGAAAAACAAAATATAAACAAATAATTAACAAATCATTTATTAATTAAAAAAAGTTGAATTAATTTAAAGATTTTAATTATCGTAAGAGACAGTGAAAGGGCACTTCTCAATGTAGTCTTGTCTAATGAATGCCATGTACCTTAGAATAATCGCCAAGGGGTCTACTCAAAACTCACATGAATTTTAACACCGGTTTCGCAAATTATTGAGAATATTTGGACTGAAAACTGCAAAATCGTTCAAAACTTTGTATAAAAAATATTTGAAATATAATTACTAAAAATAGTCGAATGAAATGAAAAACGAGTTTTCATATGATATGAAAATAATCCGTAAAGTTTTGATGAAAATTTTCTAGAGTGTTGAATAGCCGAGTGTTGGATGGCTCGGCCATCAATGGATTATAATAGCCTCTGGCAGGCGCTGCATATTATAAATGAGTTGTGAGTTGTGAGCATTGTTTTTAATGAGTTCTACATTGAGGCCAATGACATAAGAGTTGATAAATATTCTCGGATCAAAAGTGCCAAATACTAGAGAATTATTAATAAAAGCGAAATATACATTCATATATAGTTTATGTTATATATATGTATATAATTGTATATTAAGGCTTCAAATCTATTGGTATGAAAGATAGGGACGATTTGAGACCGACTTCATTTGAGACTCATCGATCACAGCCCTGAGCCGATCGTAAGCAAGCGTGTAATATAATCCACTATTGGAGGTGGCATTTGCATACTCTTCTCTACAGACTCAACTGCACTAGCTCACTTGATAATCCATCAAATATGCCTGGATTGCAGTAAATGATGAGATAATTCAATAATTTATATTTCAATTTATACTTTAAAATGTATTTACACTCGTTTTTGTCAAACGCTTTGGACTTTGAAAACACAATTTGCAAAATGTGTTCAAACGATTCAATCGATTTAGACTTAAGTCACTTAACTCTTACTTCAATAATAATAATAATAACAATGATTTTATTTATTGAGTCATATTATCAGTCAATCTGAGCATCAATTTATTTAACAGAGAGTTATCTGTCTTTGGTTTTAATAATTCAGTTTTGTTTTGTCGCTTAAACTAAATGTTTTAAAATTAAAATATATTTTTTCAAAAAAAATTATAATTAAAAAAATTGTACATTAATTGGAAAAATAAAAATATTTACGAATGCCTTCATGTGGGGCACACTCTTCACAAATGTTAGGTACCGGAGATCCCAAGGAGTCTTTAAAGACTTGTCATTCGAAATAAGGAACTTTTAATTTTTCTAAATGTTTATCAACAGAAATGTCAAACCATTTCTAAAGACATGAAAACGTCAAAAGAAGACTGAGTTTGAGATTTCTTTTATCAGTCAAATGATCGCAATATTGAATGAATTAAAAAATGCGGCACTTTTTCAATATATATATATAGAAAAAGTTAGGAATAGAGTGGAAAGCCATAGAACAGAACAGCCGAATACAGTAGAGAATGTTTGAGCAAAATAGGAGACCAAAATGAGAGGACATAACTGACATAACTCGCAAATCACTCGGTTTTGTTGTTTTGCTGTTTGAGCGAAAAGAGTCGAAAGAAAAAATGTGTAGATATTTGTTTTGATAGCAAACAAAAGAGAAAAATGAGAGAAATGAGCAAAAATTCTAACAAAAATTGCGTAAAACAATGTATAAATGAGTGAGAAAGTAGTGACTCATAAAACATGAAAGACTGCAAAACAACAACAATAATAATACAAATCTTATTGTATTTTGAAATTTTGAATTCAGAAAAATCATTTGAATTGAGAATGATTTCGTTGAAAATTATACATTGAAAGTAAACTAATTGACATAGATAAGATAAGATAGGTCTCCACAAACTATTTTATGCCCAGAAAGTAATTTTCCAAAAAAAATGGTCAAAATTCAATTGAATAAAAGATCTGTTTTTAAGTCATTAAACAATTTTTTTTTCTTCTCAATAAAAGCTATGAATACATAAAGAATATAAAGAATTGAGAAAATATAAATAAAAGTGCCATGATATTAATTACAATGATTTTAGACAAAATGAAGAACAAGATTCTTTTCAACATTATTTATATTATGATTAAATGCTAAGAGTTTGAAATGAAAGAAAGGTTAATATTTTTTGTTATTATACTACTAATAAGAGTATAAATAAGAGACAAAATCATTGAATTCTTGAATCAAATTGCAATCAAATCTGTGACGATTGGATCAAATGTTTACAATTATTACAGTTTATGTTAAATCAATTAATATCACAATAAATTAATTGCAGCTCTACTTAATGTTTGTGTGACCCGACATATCACCGCTTAATTGGATTACATTTACAATTGTGTGCGAATACAACTGTTATATAATACGGTATAACATCGCTATTAATCATAGATTTATTGCCGAATTCGTCATTACTTTTGGCGGTGTTTTGCCTTACATTTTGTTCGCAAAATATCTAAAGTTATGCTTTTCTTATGCTTTTCTCTTATTGTTGTCATTACTTGTATTCAAATTTTTACACAATTTACTCATTTTTCCTTCCATTTCAAACTATTTTAAGCCAATCAGACAGAGTGCGGGAGAGAGAGAGAGAGAGAGAGAGAGAGAGAGAGAGAGAGAGAGAGAGAAATAATCAATACTACGTTGATTTTCATAAAATTGCTTCAATTGCTTGCGGTGTTCGCAGCGCTGATAAAATATAACATTAGAGGAACATCGATGCGGAGTGTTTTTGAGTGAAAATTAATCATAAAATGCCAATCGATCAGCAGATTTCAAATCCATCACTTTTTTGTGTTTTTGAGTATACAGTACTAGAGTTTTGGTAGATATATATATATATATTTATATATTTATTTGTATAATACGTACAGAAAACACTATAATATATAATCACTGGTATATTCGTATAGTATTTCAATGCAATTGTTTTGCAATAATAATAATCATATATTGAATCGCCAAATGACGACAACTTCTTAATCTTCACCGAATCTTTTGGTAAACACTCTTCTGAACACTTATTTCGTTTGAATGAAGAATTCAATACTAATTTGAAATATTAAACCAGAAAAATGTGGAAAATTCAATGAATTCATTGCACAATTGCCAAGATTATAATACACTTCAAATTTGATTTAGAATTTGTTTGGTTTTGAACTCAAATAATAATTATTAGGTGAATACAAATGAATGAATTTCACAGGAATGTTGTCTTTTGGTTAAATCAGTAGAGATTCCCCTCTGAGTCGGTCACAAACTGGCCTTTAGGTTAGTCTCTCGGTCTTTGAATTCGATTTGAGAGCAAATAAGTTAGGGTTTTGTCGAAAATGTCAAAAGTTATCAGTTTTTAGACGTGAATAACAGAGTGTCGGATAGTATCACACGTTTTAGGAGTTCATAGTTTTGGTTCTAAACGCCAACTGAAGTCACATTCAAAGAATAGTAACTATTGGTCTAACTTGTGATTAGAGTGGACGCCATATTTGGTCAGTGCTCACAGTTCGGTCAGACCATAAGTCGGCGCTTCACTTTTTGGCTCTGTTTGTAAGAGTGGGGGCTGTTGTGCCATTTGAAGGGCGTTCACGTCGTGAGCATTTTGTGAGGATTGCGGCGGCTGTTGGCTATTGTTAGCCGACTGGTTATTCTGTTGATTCTTTTTCTTCACATTCTTAGTATTGGGCAGTTTGTTGTCTTTCTTCCATTTCATTCTTCTATTTTGAAACCAAATCTTAATTTGTCTTTCACTCAGACATAAGGAGTGTGCGATTTCTATCCGTCGTCTTCGGGTCAAATAGCGATTAAAATGGAACTCTTTTTCTAATTCTAATATTTGATGCCTCGTGTAGGCCGTCCTCTGTCTCTTGGGTTCCATTCCACTGAATGTGGTGCCATTTTGCACTGGAATTTGGCAAAAATACAATTAATTAAAACAAAAAAAAATTTGAAATAATTAACAATAATTGCTGTCTAACAGAGAATTGGCTAAAAATAGAGTTTCAAAGAGATTCGAGTGCTTCGAATGCATTACAATTGCATTACAATAGGGCTCTGGTTTCGTATTTTCATTTCATAAATGACAAATAGCTCTGCCATTAAATCATGCGGTGGTGGCGGAGGCCAAAGGCAAGGTTATGGTGTCGGTTATGACACTCTACGGCTAGTGCTGCCATCGATACCATAATGGCAGCGAAGGCCAGCATAAGAAGAGTGTACCGCAAGGACTGACTGAGAGGAGAGCTGACTGCAGAAGGAGAAGGAAAGCGGTTCGAAAAGATTTATTATTATTGCTTTGTATGCAAAGGCGGCACAATTGGCACAACTCTATTATGTGACAAAATATATTGCCTTCTATTAGGACTAACAGATCAGAGCACAAGACGAACACAAATTTGTTAAAACATGTGTTTACCTTTGCATTTACCTTGATTAATGTGAACTTTCTTCATCCATGGATATATCACCGGATGGCCACCGCCTCCATTACCAGTGCCCGAATCACTACCGCTCTGACCAGAGATAGCACAGTCAGGCGGTGACGGCGGTTCCACAATACTTAAGGCTGCCTGAGTTCGCGGAGATGGCGACCGATGGAGTCCCGGACTCGACACACGAGACAGATGTGACAATTGAGGTGCAATTGACGACTGATGAGGTGATAATTGATGCTGTGCTGCGATCGAATGGTGGATCGATGCATGTGGTGGTGCACTCCCGGCGCCCAGTCCTCCAGCAGCACAGGGTGTATAGTACTGTGGAGGAGCTGTTGGCGGCCCGACGTGATGGTTGTGGTGATGGTGGTGGTATTGCTGCTGGCTCTGGTCGATGTAGTTGAGCGCCGGGTGGTGATGGTATCCATAATGGGACTGATGTGTGGTCGGAACATTGGTCGTCGGCTGAGCACTGGCACCGTAATAGTCAGGAATGTAATTTCCTTGAGAATACTCTTCGTTCGGTGGAAACTTCGGATCGGCCGACGCATAGGCCGCTGGCGAAGAGTTCATCAAAAACGAACTCATGACCATTAATTTTGAGGTGAATTGGATGGAAATAATTTTTCTTTGGCGATGTCGCTTAACTGTGGTTAGGCTCCACCTTCGCCTCACATATTAGCATAAGCACGTGATAGCGGTAGGCCAACCATAACTCTCTCCATCGTGACCATGGGGGGGTTCGTCACAATGTAATCGATGACAGTGATGGATTACCCATCCTTATGGGCTACACCCAACGCACTGCACACTCTATCCTATTCTATGGCGTATTATTCTGTATATTCTTTACAATTGCAGGCATTGCTTAAGCGAAGAGCGAGTGCTGTACACAACCAATACTCAGTCGGAGTGAGTCTACACTCTCTCAACAGTGCAATGCAGCCAACACTTCTCTCTCTCTCTCTCTCTCTCTCTCTCTCTCTCTCTCTCTCTCTCTCTCTCTCTCTCTCTCTCTCTCTCTTCTAGCTCTCCCTCGATGTATAACTTAATACCTGCTTTTTGCGTTGCTTTGCTCTACCAGGATCTGTGCCTACCAGAGTTGTTCACTTCGACAACGCATAGCTGCCTCTCCTCTCATTTGGCAGAGCGAGCAAAACAGTATAAAAAGCTTTAGAGAAAAAAAGTTGAGTTAAGTTGAGTGAGGCTGGAATCGACGGCTGGCATAACAAACTTGTTTACCCCCTTTTGTATTCTGCAATACTTCTATTCTTTTATTTGATTTTAATGTTTTCAATACAATACATACTTATAGTGAAAATAATTACAATATTAGACATAAATACTATTTTCATATGAAAGCAATTTCAGCGAAATTCAAAATATCTATCGATTTATACGGCTATCGATGAATAAAATGAGTTTTTATATTAAGTAATAACAATAAAAAGAATGCAATCATTGAATTGAATTACATTTTTCTGATTCGATGATCAAAATAATAAATGATAAGAAAGTTTTAATAAGTTTTGATATTTTGTAGTCATATTAGTATTGAATATAATTGTCGTCATTCATAGTGACAGTAGAGTCAGAGTAATTTCGGTGGTGGAGTGTGTCTGGCATAGAATGTGTCAGTGCTATGCCTGAGCTAAGTTAGAGCTATGGTTATGTCGATGCAGTGCTATGGCATAATGGCATCGAAGTCTCTCTCCTGAGAACTCATTAATGTAATGACAACAACATTGAATGCATGTATTCGTTTGCGTCGGTAACACCTGAACTGATAATATAACGTCACGTCATATTCACATTATGACAAACCATTGCCAACCAATACATATCTGCCATATATTAGTCTTAACACAATTGCATATCACATATACGCTATGCATAACTTGAGATCAAATCCCTTCATTTCCCTGTCCCGACGCACAACTCCTTTGGCAGTTAGAAAATATTGAAAAAAGTTTTAATAAATTTCAAATACTTATAATTATGATAATGTAATTGCAATCGGGCTCTGATTGCCCTCTCATTGCACTCTCATTTGACTCACACATACGGAGCGGCAAACAAAATAACAAATTACTGTATCGTCCATCAGATAAGATTAGATTTATTCAACTTTAATATGACTTTAGTCTATGGTTTAGAATTTGTGCGCTATTTGTGCGCTATTTGTGC
>JAQFXL010000213.1:0-26809 GCA_034693445.1 Edwardzetes edwardsi | reverse complement strand
ATTGAATTGCCCTTATTTTTAATTTTCAATTCAATTGAAAGATTATAAATTGAATTTTTATTTTATTTGCACTTTTTGTCATACCCTTAGCAACGGCTTTGCTTTCGTCACTTTTCGACAGCCAATCAAAGGTTGAAATGAATTTTCAAAACTGTAATCGAAATACAATTCATTTCACACAGAATTGAATGCATTTCTTATGAAATCTTATTTCAATTTTCACTTATTTTCCGTTGAATTTCATTTGAAAAGCGATAAACTCTTCAGCAGTTGTTTCAGTGATTCTTCTGTTTGTGACAATTGATTACATCTTTTGTGATAAACACAAACAAATGTGTGATATATTCAAAGCCATCGGTGTCTTCGAAGGCATTAAAGCCTACAAATTTGTATAACCGTTTGAACAAATCAAACGGTTGTGCGATACCTAATGTACGCAAAGGGAAAGGAGTGGGAGTTTGTGGCAAATGTTAGCAAAATTATTAGAGGGAATCCACTGACAACTCTTCAGCCAACGAATGGGACCTCCGATTGGGAATCAAAATACAATGATTTGGTTTCCCTTCGAATTCAATTCACAGAACAATACGGAAACCAAATGGATGTCATTATCGACTGTTTCGTAAGTTTCGGTAAAATGTCATCAAATGATTGAATCTGTTTTTCAGATAATCCGTTCGAAACCAATGATAAGAATGTGTTTCGAGGAAAGGTTAGAAACACTGAACGACATCACAGACCACACTATCTTCGAGTCCGACTCTTTGGTAGCCTTCAATCCGATACCGAGTCATAAAACACTAAGGGGTGTAAAAAACCCCTTATGGATGGGACTCATAGATCCTAAGAAGTCATCGGATGTTATGTTCTATTCTTTTGAATTCAATGATTTTATTGATTCAAAGCATAGTTCGGACGAAGACTGTGTTGTCCCACAATTCCTATCAGACATTCCCGACAAATGGAGAACCAATTTGAATGGTATTCTCGATTTGACTGAAGACCGCAGTAATCGGCGACAGAGTTGGCTCTTACTCTTCAACGACAACTCAAAGACTCTCTTTTGTATCGTCGATAAGACTCAGAGCTTCACAGAAGGGGTGAGACTTGAGTTCAAACGGATTTAATTCAAACATTGATTGAATTGCTTTTCAGTGCTCTGACGACAAACTGATTCTATTCGGCGATGACTGTAAAGACAAGATACTGACCGCTTCTCCGGTCCCAGATCTTAACCTAAATGGTGACGAAAGACTCGATACAACTGTCAACCAGACCTCAGTTAAAACTGACTGCACTGACAGTGGTTTGAATTGGTTCCACATCTTAGACGCAGCGGTCATCAGCGCTCTGTTATGTCTTGTTGTAAGGCTTCTCATTGTATGGATTCGGTGGCGAAGATTAAAAGAAACCCCGAAAGCAAAAGGTATTCAGAATCCAAATCTATTTTCAATCCATTGACTAATGATTTGACACAGAATTCAAAGAAGACATCTTCGGCCAAAAAACTGCAGAAAGTAGAGCCGACCAGAAGAATGCTATCGACGAAGTGATCGAAAAGAATGAAGACAATGGTCTTAAGGACAGACAGACTGTTAGTCAGCATTTTTTATAAGTCATTGAAATAATTTTTTTCATTTCTGTCGTTCGTTTGAAAAACGTTTAAATTTTTAGTTCATTTGATTTATGATTTTATTCTTTATTTTAATATTTATTTTCTGAAACTAATTGTAATTCAAATAAAAACTAGGAATCGAGACATTGCAAGAGGCGTTATATTCCTGGATTTGTGCTCCTCTACTATTCTTATGCATATTTTGGGCGATTCGTTCGCATATTAAGACCAGACCTGTCCTTAATTTTATGTTTGGCCCGTATTTTAAGCTTTCAATAAATTATATAATTTTCTGTAAATTCTTTGCATTTTATCACAATTTTGAAGAAAATATGTTTTTTGTGTAAAAACATATCAAATAAATTCATAAAATAATTTGGATTATTATCACGTGATTTGTAATTGGATTCAAAAGTTGTCGGAATATTCGTTTGATTTTTGAATAATTGTAAGAAAAACTGTTGAAATAAACTTTACTTTTGTTTGACTCCAGAAGACTATAATCTGCAGAATATGGACAAAGATTTGGCCCTATTCTTAGTGATAGCACTGACTGCAGCCATTGCCGGCATAGCCACCCCTTATTGTATCCAAGGCATTATCGGCGATTCTCAATTCGATATCTTGACTTTGGACGGGGATAAACTGACTTTTGTGGTATCGGCCATAACTTCAGGGGTTGCCATCGGCTGTCTGGTTCTCATCTATGCTCAAAATAGTAATAAAATACCGTTTTATCTGACCATCGCTTTGGCCATTCTTTGGGTCATTTGTCTCATTATTTACTGTTTACGTAAGAAATCTATTGAATATAAGTGAAGACAATCTCTCAAAAGCTGTTTCTTAGGGGAAAACTCTTCCACTTTATGGTTATTAAATGTAATAAATAGACGTCGAGACATCACTCGGAGCATAATCTACATCAGTCTGAGCAGTGCTACACTTCTGTTCCACTTTACGGCTGAGTCTCATAAATAGACAAACATTTCATTTAAATTTTTTTTAGTAATTCATTTGTTTTAAATTTTTTATTTTCTGTTAATAAGTATTAAATTAATGTCTTATTTGAGTCATATTTAAGGCTTTTTTGTTTTCAATAAAATTTGGTTTTTCAGAGTTTTGAAGTTTTTTCATTGAATATCAGTGGCGCCGAAAATACAGGACAGGTATCAAAAATTATGTATATTTCTTATAAGTAAAATAGATAAATATTGAGTTGAATGGTTGCACTTGAGCTTAATGTCACAGCAGTACTGGGATCAGTTCTTTTAGTGAATCGGTAGAGTCTCCATTCGCTCTGGATCAATAGTGCTCTGCAAAAAAAGTTAACGAGGTAATATTTATTCATACATCATTTAAATAAGACAATATGTCAATGAGATAACTCACGCAGTTATTCGATGCTTTCTTATCTGTCGGTACCTTTGCTGCTCCTCAATTAATTTTTACTTTCCTGTGCAAGTCCTGTGCCCAATATGCCAGACGGCAGAGCAAATATGGAGACTCCTATGAAAGCTGCAATACTTGCATGGATTTTGGTGGCTGTTGTGACTGGGTAAATATCGCCATAATTTAGATTTTTATGGAAAATTAATTTTGCCATGCTAAATATAAAACAAAAGCACTTTCATACCAATGGTGGACAACGTAATGACGGCCCACCAAAGACTTTCACCCATATTAGAGTAGCCCGGGTTATGGTCCTTCTCCACGAAATAAATTAGAAATAACGTCAGAAGAAGTGCCAAAAATGAACTATAAGTGGCTGTGAAATTACCAAGAATTAAGTGAAGACCTTGAATAATAAAGACGCAGTACCTATATAAAGGTGTTCCTCTTTGTGACCAAATAACTGAGGCTATGACACGCCAGGGTCTGAACCTGTGTTCGAGTCTGATCATCTTGAATATTGGAAAAACCCTATTCATTGAAGGTTAGGCACCATATAGTTGTTTTCATGAGCGCTGAACGCAATGATGAGAATCGATGTAATTATAACAATCATATCAATCACACGGAATGGACTCAAGAAGAATCTCATTTTGCCCTTTAGTCCCCTGTAATGGAACCCAGAAGAAGATTCGAAGAAATTCCTTTTGGTGATACTTTAGATTTATTTTATCTAGTGTCTTTAATTTTATTCATTCCTATCGTGGTATTTTTATCTGAACTAATTTTTAAGCCCAAAAAGATTTTTGACAAAAATAATTTTAACAAGGTATCCGGTTTCACGGCAGCTGAAATTTATTTCAGCAACAATAAAGATTGATCTAACAATTTAATAATCTAACTTGATGGTTTTTTGTTATTATTGGAGCTTAATTATCGCTTAATATTGAATTTGAATTACCTTGAAAACATTGATTAGGCTCTGGGTATACTTTGTTTAAACCTGGTTTGTTTAAACCTTTCTTCCATCGTTTTCCAGTTCGTGAAATCATTGAACCAAGCTATTAAATACCTTGTACATATATAATTAATATAATTTTGAGATTATTATTTGTACAATGTCCACAAAATTTATTTAAATGATCTTGGTGAGCTTTTATGAAAATTTACATTCTTAACGTCCCATTTCCAAGCCTTTAAGAAATTCAATTCTGTTTCCTATCGTTCAGAATCTCAAAATCCAAAACTTTCAGAAATCCTAATGAAAAGAGAGAAATGATCTGAAAAATAATGAAAACCCAATCAATAAAAGCATTTAATTTATGACAACATTTATGACTCACTTCATAGCATTGGAAGTAATTAATTGTAAATAATTTCCAACACGAAAATCCCACTCTTTTCTCACTCGACCTCTCAATCATGTTTAAGATCTTGTAAATTGAAAATTAAAGCTAGATCAAGTTATACTATATATTGTCAAAACATACCATAAATTTTGTTTTCAAAGATTTATTCAAAACGTGAAAAATTTGAAATAATTTTCGATTGGAAACAAACTTTGAAACAATTAATTCATTCAATATTTTATATGATTTGTTCGCTTCATAATTGACTGACGAAGCCGTAAATATCACAAAATTAAACAAAAGTATAAAACCAACAAGAACATCCATTCCAATTATTTTAATAATTATTGGCGTGTTTTTGAACGCAACCATTAAAATAATGAAAACTATTATCGATCCAAACGATAGCCAAAAGATAATCAAATATTTAGACCAGAATTGAGTGTTATATTCATTGATCTCTAAATAAAATGAATTCAATGCTTTTAATTGATTTTTAATGAAAGCATTGTTTAAAAACTTATGATTCTTCAGATTTTCATTAATTGATTTGATTTTGATTTTCAAATAACAGCACAGAATATAAAAGTATGACATTTGATAACACAAACTATTAATACCAAAACAAATTGAAATAGATAAAAGCCAGCAGCTTGGACCATAGAACAGAATAATTTCAATCAATGGACAGCCATAAATGATATAAGAGCCATAGGAATACACGATAATTACGAATACAATATTTATTTCATTGATACTTGCTATTTTAAACACAATTTGTGTCCTTTTGATTAACCAAAGTATTTGTTTCTCATTTGTGAGTCCAAGAGTTTTGGGCGCAACAGAACCCGACATCATTTGGAATACGCGAAGAAATGTTGGTTTTATACCCTTCCTGTAGTTTAGGTAATAAATTATTTGAGCCAGAATAGCAGTGAGCAAGCCAAAAAATGTGGCCAAATTGTGACAAATCCCGCCGCCATTCATGTGACCAAAATCACCGAACAATTTGACAATTTTCGGATTTTCTTTGGAGACAAACATCAAACTGAAGGCACGAATCACTTCAGCGATCAATAAAATGAAAACAAGAATTGGATTATAAATACGACTTCTTTTGAATGAACTGTCATTTGATTCGAGACTTAAACCAATTCTATACAAATGATTGTCCACTAATTTGATGACCAGTTCTTCGGGCAAAACCTTTTGCGGATCAATTGTTTCCATTTTGCTAACTGTTATGAAGACTTCAAACAATTTTAAACTTTCTTTGAATAAATATTTGAATAAATATTTGAATAAATATTCTATTTTTCCATAATTCATAAAATCGATTTGAAATTACAATTTATTACACCATTAAGAAAATAAGCGAATCAATTAATCAAGAGTACTTAAGAACCTTCATATTAGTTTGACATTAATGGCTTGCTGAAATTACAAAAAATAATTGAATAGAGAACTAATTCCAAGAATAAAACTTAAGATATTTTCATGTATTGACATAATATTGAATGCAATTTTAATTTTTTTTTGTAAATTCGTTTCATTTATGATTGAGTTCATAATTATATCATCAAGGTTCTTAATAATGCTTCAATCTAAGAGCGCAACAGAGAAAAGATCAAGTTTATAATCAACTTTAAAATATAGTTTAATCATTAAAAATGAAAGGACAGGCACTTCAAAGACAATTACAGCCATTAATATCAATACTGGGACTAATAAAGAAGAGGATAAGTAAAGTGCTAATTGTAAAGATTCAATTTGGCCATGTACAAATTAAAATGTGTTCTCTCGTTTAAACTAAGTATTTTATTTGTATTTCTTTCGTGTTCTTCGATGTCAGTCCTTTGGTTTTCCACCATGCAATTTAACAGAACAAACAAGAATAAATATGCAATATGCATGCTCATTGAGTCAGGCCTTGAAAGGAATAATGCTTCTCAACCAAGAGCATTAAAAATAAGTTAAATTATTTCAATTTTAACTTTACTCACAGTGAAATTTGCTAGCTGTTACCCAATCGGATCATGAAAGTGGTCATTATGAACATTTTTGAGGGATTTCCTGATAACCTTGCTCTTAAAACGGCATTTCTTACATTTATAATAAAATAGATTTTGTTCCAATATTTGCTTGATATGATTCCTCACATTAGCGAATGCACAAGCACCTATGTTATTTTCTCTTCTGATGTCAAACACACAGTTATGGTTACGTCTGTGGACTTGAATTTGATTTTTTAGTTCTAAACCGTTTTTTTTTTTTCATTTTTAAAACACATAATTCATTAACTAACTTAGTTTTAACCTTGGTAAATATAGACAACATTATGAGATTACTAAATTACTATGGTAATCAGTGTCATTTAATAATTAATAAAAGAATAACTTGAACAATTTGTTTCACCCTTCAATTGAGAGTTCAGTTTTACTAGGAGTGACAGTGGTCTTTATCTTTTCAATGCAGCTTGATGACTTTTCTAACTTTAAATTCAAACTAAGCGCTTTAGTCAAAGGGTTGAGTAATCCACCCACCGTCTCAAGTGAATTACCAAGCACACAACCCGCCCCTATAAGTCCATCGAGCAGGTTTTTATTTTCGGCTTTAACCGTTTGAATTTCCTCTTCATTGTCATCCATTTGTTTCTCATTAGCGACAACTTGCTGGCTTATATTTGTCTGTGCTTTCGTTTTATTGCCTTCCCCATTGATCGTGATCGTTTGTTCATCCAAACCTTTATCTTGGACATCATTATTAGTGACAACTTGCTCACTTTTATTTTTCAATGCTTCTGTCGTTAAAGTATCAGCTTTCTTTTTCTTTTTCTTTACACTTTTCACACTGGTTGTTTTATCAAGCACAAAGTCCTGGGCACTTTGGGTGGGCGCAACCACTGTTGTTGCGTCAGTTGTTGTGTCAGTTGTTAAGGTAGTTGTATTTGTTGACGTCTTCTTGAAAATAGACTCCAGGTCTGAGGTGTCGGCGCCTCCAAACCACAATCTGGTCTTAAACGAAGGTATTGATTCATGTGAAATTCTATCAGGGTCATATCCAGCGCTCTGGATAGCCTCTCGAGTTAAAAAACTAGAAACAATTTTTCTTAGTCCTCTTTTTTCGAGCTCTTGCTTTACGTAATGAAGTGGTTTGCGTTCAAAATTCACTGTATCTTCAGAATACACATCAAATACACAATAGACTAAGGTTATCAAAAATACAGTTTTCAGGAACATTTTCCAAGTTTACAGCTGATCTGGTGAAAATTAAAAAGAATTTTGAAATAATTTGAGTTTTTTAGAGTCAAATTGTAAACAAGAGTTAAATTAATTAAATTTATTCATTGATAACAAACACATCTGTTATAACATTATTGCGCTACTATTTATTGGTCTAACCAAGCTCAAGTACAAACTAAGATTCTCTTAACTAATATATCAAGGCTGTAATCAAATAATTAATCAAGCAAATTAAGTGAAACTTCACCACTAAAATCACAGCAAGTATGCTTTATATGGTTATTTTTTTGTGCAAACTTACCTTACTTACATTACTTTATTGAAGGAACAATTTATATTGAAAGCCACGTTCTATCCTTTAATTCAAAGCTCAGGTAAAATTAAAAATCAGTGTAATTTATTGATCCACAAAAATTTAACATGAACAGTATTAATGAATGTTTTATTTCAAAAGTAAGCCTTTACTTTTATTAGAGATAGTCTTGTTCTTTTCATTGCAGTTTGATGCCTTTCTCAATTTCAAGTCCAAACTAGCTGCTCCGGTCAATGGGCTCAGTAGTCCTCCCACTGGATCTAATGTATCACCAAGCACACAGCCAACCCCTACGACTCCATTAAGCATCCCTCCCTCAGACTTGACCTGTTTATTATCTTCCTGTTTATTTGCTTTAACCTGAGTAGAGTTCATGGTCATCGGTTTTTCTAACTTTTGATCTTTATCATTCTCCTCCTCATCATCATCATCAAAAACTTGCTGGCTTATTTTTATTTGTTGATTCTGTTTAATCACATTTTGAGATTTATTTTTCTTCCGCTCCACATTTATCACAGTGGTAGTTTTATCAGGTACAACTTTCTGGGCACTTTGGGTAGGCGTGGCTATTTTTGCTAGTAATGGATTGGTAATGTGAATGGTTGTGGTAGTTGTCATGGTCGGTTTCGTTGTTGGCTTCTTCGTGAAAATTGTCTTTAGGTTTGAGGTGTCGACGCCTGCGAAGTACAATTTGGTCTTATAGTTTTGTATGGCCTCGTGTGAAATTTTATCAGGATCATATCCATGACTTTTGATACTCTCTCGAGTCAGATATGACCCAAAAAATGATTTCAATCCTCTATTCTCGAGCTCTTTCTTCACGTGTTCGAATGGCTTGTGCTCCAGGTCTTCTGAACAAACATTTTCACATACAAAATAGGCCAAGATGATCAGTGATGCAGTTTTCAGAAGCATTTTACTAATTGTATTTAAGAATTAACCAGGTGAAAATTAAGAAAACTGGGAAAATAATTCAAGATGACTTATGAGTCAAATTATGAGTCAAATTATAATTCAAAGGTTTTTATTTATAACAAACACATCTGTTTTACTACTGATTAACGCATGGAAAATGAATTTGACACAAATTAAATGATTTAAAATTTCTGTTCATGGTGAGAAAAAACTGTATTTTATTAAGAATATTGAAAATAGATAGTCATGGCTATAAACTTGAATCAATTGATGACCGAAAGTACCCCTCGATTAGCCGCCGCACGAACATTAAGGCCGACATCTCTCATGAGGTTTCGGAGCTGTTCCAGGGGTGTTTTACGGATCAGATATCGGATTCTTCGGGTTAAACTCTTGATGTTATCAGTGGTCCAACCACTGTTGTACAGATTCTGACCCTGATTCTGAACTGATACTGGTTATTGCGCCATCATTTCAAAGTCAAATCAAGCTCATATATAAGCTCAAGCTCATGTACTCAAACTATTATTTTTCAACATGAATAATCATGTTTAGTTGTTATTCATTGAAGTTTGTATTTTGTTACACTCTTGGTCATTAATATAAATATTTGGCTAAACGAGCTATAATATAAATAAGCATGCTCTCTCTCTCTCTCTCTCTCTCTCTCTCTCTCTCTCTCTCTCTCTCTCTCTCTCTCTCTCTCTCCAGACTGACCAACCCATTTACTGTAAAACCTGGGCAAATGCGAAAAAGTGCCAAAAATACCCTGGACATTTCCTGGACAAGTATAAATCTCTTATATATTATTGACTTTAATTGTGTCAATTGATAGCCAAATAATGGCCTAATGTATGAAATGTAAGATTATATTTCAACCCTTCCTTGGACATTTTCATGTCAAGGAAGAACATAACCCTGGACACGGGACAAAACCCTCTATAGCTAGATTGTCCAGCCGAAACCTGAACGGTTGGTTAACCTAGCTCTCTCCAAACCTTCCGAAATTATCATGCACTATTTTATTGCAACAATCGCATGCTCTCAGAACCACAGTTTTAAATCAAATATTTTTCAATCAGTTTTTCTACAGTCAAACCCCTATAGGACTTTAATGTTGACATTAAACCAGACCTCAGCGGTATTGGGTTTGAGCTCATTCACAGCCACACTATGTTTTCACTATATTCTGTTCACATTATTATTTGACAATCAAAGACTGGATAAGTCTTTGCTAACATTTTTCGCCTATTTGGTGACTGCACTCATCAACTGGTTTACAATACTTGCCTTTTGGACGACAAAAATGTCTTTAATGAAGTTTTCATTCTATTCCACTATATTCTTGGTTATACTTTGGTTATTATTTGTTATCATTTACTTATCTTACGGTCAGTTCCTCTATTGAAAGCCCAGTCCTGACCTCCAACTCATGTTTAATTGTATTTTAAAGGCCAACAAAACATTGAAACAATAGGAGAGTCCTCTCAACTGGTCTATAGAAACAACCGAGTGTTCACTGTTCACGCATTCATGTATTTCGGTCTATCCATAGCTCAGGTTATAGTTCAGCACTCGATCGGTGTATTCAGCGCTAAGCTCTCAGAAGTGTATTAAGAAAATTGTTTTCATTTCATAATTGCTTTGAAAATAAAATTTTAATCAAATAAATAAAAGTAGTTTTGAAAGAGTCTATGAAATCATTTATTCAAGTCTTCCACCCCTTCCTTCTTCAAATTAGGACGGACTCTGATATGCCGTTCCCTACCTTTCAATTTTCCCAATTGTCTGGAGTGGCTGCTCATATACTCAGGTTTTCTCAGCCATGGGACTCGCCTTTTATGACAGAGAGACCGCTTCATAGCTGAGGACAGTATGAGTGTGTCTTCATCTTCGATTAGTTCCTTGTCTTCTTTAGTCAGTTCAGTCTCAGGGGTAGACATATAAGTCTCACGATTTATCAAATCTATAGGAACTCCTAAGTCATTGTCTACGACCAAATCGATGGTCTTCTCCATTGAAGTTATATTATATTTCACGAATCGATTCAAATACGGCATTTTAATAGGTTTTGGATCAAAAGGTATGTCCGGCAGAGTATTATTGTATTTGACGCCACAGATTAGGTCTGAGACCTTTTCAGTGGGTCTTTTGAAACGGGGTTTATATAAGTTTTGGTTATGGGTTGACATCATTTGAGATAATTTTTAATCATTCAATGAATTTATATAACGAATAATATTTTGTGTGTTTTTTTACATTTGTGTCAATATTTAAATTTTTACAATTTTCTCGAGACTTTACTCTTTGACATCATCTATAATATTGGCATTAATCAAACTATCAGGTTGATATTTCTAAAGTTTGCAAGAGCTTTATATTTCAAAAGGGGTTCAGCAAGCTCTTCGAATTCAAGTGTGAATATCTGGTGAAAAAGATGGCGGTTACTATCAATACTAGAGTTCTTTTGACAATTGCGCTTTCTTAAGGAGTGTGGTCATTTGTTGGTCTGTAAGACTCAACATTAAAACTCATAAATTGAATCTTGAAATAAAATTATAAGAATTTTTTAAATCAAAAAGATATTTATTATTTTGTGTCGATTTACTAAAATTAAAATAATTGAATAAAAGTTTACAATAAATAATTGTAATGTAAATAATTTATCGACGCCCAAAACTGAACAGGCTCGAACAAGTATGATCGTGTGACCAACGCCCCATACAAGTCCAGCAAAACTCATACCGACATTTGGCACAAGACATGTGAACACAACCGCCGTTTTTCTAATAGATATCAAATTGAGAATCAAATAAAAATTCAAATTATGTTATAAAATTTAAAAGAGACTTTGGTAGATGTGATTGGTAAATTGTAATAAAATAGCAAAGACCTATCTTGCTGATTCACATCTTGTGTTTGACCACTAACTGTGGTATTCGTCGCAATTATTACTAGTATCAATATTATTTGACCTTTTTATCAGAAAAATAACCCTTATCTTATTGTAAAGTGAACTGGAAAATCCATACTATTTTCTATTCATGACTTCAAGTACATTGGCTTCAAATGTGCAAGGATAAATCTGTGCTCAACCAATGTGATAAAACCGCATAAAAACATACCTCGATCGGTGATTTACAACTTGGACACGGTTTAGATGTCTGTTTAACTGTATTTTCAGATTCCATATCTTGTTTGCGTCTACTTTCGCGGCGCAACTGTTCCTGTCTTTCTCTTTCTTGATTTTGTTGGACAGACCTCTCATATTCCAAACGCTCTTTTTGGTGTTGCTTTTCCTCTGCCTCTACTCTTTTAGCCTCCAGAAGACGGCTTTCCTCCTGCTGTCGTTCCAATTCTTCAGATTCTGATTGTTCTTGCAATCGAATTGCATTCTGTTCTTCTCTGATTTGTTTGAGCCATTCCTCGTCCTCTATCTGTGCGGCTTCGATAGCAAATTGATTTAATGATTCCTCTTGCAATAATTCTTCTGCGACCAATTCGTCCTGGTACATCTGCAGCATTTCATGTCTTTCATTATCATTGAGTTCACAGTCACTCGTGCCGTGAAATGGCTTCAAACAGTTTGTGCAGAAGGTGTTCCCACATTTGTGACAAATCGCAATACCTATGTCAGTCTCCGCCTCAACAATGGCACCACATTCACCATTAGAGCAATAAACCTGCAAATTGTTCAAAATTATAATTAAACTCTTGAAGTAAAACAAGAAAATTGCAAATCAATATTCATGGGATGCGAAGACTGCGTAAACTGATAAGCTCAAGCAGAGAGACCCTCTAGCCCAGGGAATTTAGGTCTTAATCTCAGGGAAGGGGTTTAGCCCAGAGACACTTTTTCTAATGCGATGTAAATTCGGTTTTAAGTCTTATTTTGAAAATTTTCGGGGAAAATTCCATTTAACTCACCCTTTGATTTTTATCTTTAGGGGGGGGGGGGAATATATGACCAACTTTTGGTTTAAGTTAGGAGTTCAGGAAGAAACTCTCCCTTTGCAATATACCATATTCATTTAAGTTATACTGACTATTAAATACTTTTACCTATTTTCAACAAGATGGATATTTTCAGAAAGGTTCAAAGGAATCTAGATGATTTACGTTGAAAAAACTGAAAGATCCTTGCTACTGAATACATTTTTTGCCAATTTTTACAGTTCTGGTTCCTTTTTTGAACAAATAAGTAACAAGAGTTGTGAAAATTGGTTAAAAAAAATGATTTTTTGAATTTTTATTGAGTTAAAGATATCTAATAACAGGAATTTTTCAGTATTTTTGATTAAGATCACCTAGATTCCTTTAAACTTTTCTAAAAAATTCAATTTGTTAAGACTAGGTTAAAATATTCAAAAGCAAGTTGATTAGCTCATTATTTGAAGATAGTCTAATAATTGGACTGAACTATATTTATATCTTTTCAATTCGACCCTGCATATAAATTTAAAATGAATACAATGTTATCCATATCAGCGACGGCTGCTCTGAGAGACAGATTTTCATATCTTTCAAACATTTGCTTCGAAACTAATTTCTGAATCATCGGCACTGTTGCTTGCTCATTACATCCAGGATCTGGGCATTTCATTGAATCAAGCAAACCATCATTGATTGCTGTGTCTAGAACATTTGTAACACATTCTGCACAGAATTTGTGTTCACATCCATAAGATATTGTTGAGGTTGTAATCTCCAGACAAATAGCGCATTCAATTTGTGATTCGTCATTGACCTGGCTTACAGCCTCTTCTAAAATGCAAAAAGTTAATAATTTCAAGCAGGATAAATCATTAATAAAGAACCTTGTTTGTTTCCCATATCCATTTTACTCATTTCTATGGCTAATTTGAGTTGTTCTTGAAAACATTTCTCTTCATCATACTGAGGTTGATGAGATGGTCCAGGTTGGTGAATATTTGCTGGAACTTTAAGAGCTTTTTTATCAGGTGAGTCAAATATAACGTCAAAAAATGATCTGTGAAAATTTTTATAAATTGTCCAAGAACAATTAATTTATTTCTTACATTGAAATTAGAACTAATTATAAAATTTGAGCTTCATAATTTAGAGTTATTCATCATCTATCATCTTGGAGAACTGAAATATGTACTGAAGAGTTAAGGACTCAATGAATTGACTCATAATTCCTCTCATTTCTATGCGTCAGGTATTTTAAAATTTGAAATACAGAACTCAATTGCAAATACTTGAGTTTAGACCAAGTTCTTCAGAAGAGCAAGCTTGAATATTTCTTCATGACCACGCCCTAGTCGAATCGGGATTTTATTGTAAATTTTTCAACCATAAACCCCATCAAAAGGTCAGTGGTGATAGGCCTGCCTCACACGAATCTATTTCAATCGAGATCTGATTCTTACTAACATTAAAATGACCCCTCTTTTATTCCTAGCCCAACATCCAAGCGCTTCGACACAATGAACTTTTTAAGCACTCTTATTATAAAAGATAATTTGATGGAAATTAATTTTACCTTTTTGACTCTTTCACAAACATATCTTGTTTGATTTCATCCCGCAGTTGTTTTTTCATTTTGTCGTTTAACTTAATGTTTCCATTTCTTTGCATTTTCTCTCTGATTCTCTGTCGTATCCTTTCTCTTATCTCGTCTTCATTCTCGATTTGAACTTGATCAGTTTGCTCTTGGTAGTTTGGATTCATTATTTCAAGAATTCTGAGAAAATTCTATGAAAATTAACTAGTTAATGCTAATCACTTTAATTTTATTTCAAATGTTATAATAATTTTTTATTAAACAGAATTTATTTATCAGTTCATGTGAACAATAAATGCAATTTCTTTAATTAAAAGGAGATAGTTGCTTAGCTGGCAATGAAATGCAGAGATAAAGGGGTATTCTTGAGTGTAAAAATCACATTTTTACCTGGTTCAAAGTTTAAAATTCTGTTTTCAAGTATATAGAAGTAATCAGTGATATTATCCTCTTCTACAATTTTTCGTTTAAGAAACCCCGTAGTTCTAACAATCTCCGCAAAAGATGCTACCAAGTACAATGTTTCATATTATATTCAGTTATAGACAAGGGATGGGGTTAGTTTGACCCCGACCTGATCTGTTGAATTTCTGAAAATAACCCAGTAGCAAAAATGGCGCTGAGGGAAGCGAGGCTTAATTAATTAATTAATTAATAAATTAAATAATTTTGCAGAAAAATGGAATTGGGCCCAGATAAATTTGTACTAAATTAAGACAAATCAACGATTCAAATTGGATAAAGCTCAAAAATACTTAGAAGATTTGACTCATTCCTGATCTTCCCGGCCCTATAAAATATTCATGAACATTTCTTTTTTATATAATTAAGTTTTCAGACATAACTTCAATACATCAGAAATGAACAAGTCTCAATCAATATTTGTTAATTTAATTATGGCGTTGAATAGAAAAATTGATACATTGATACATTTAAATGTTAAAACAACATATATTCAAAATTTATGTCATTATAAACTGATTTAATCTTGCTCCATCAAATCAGTTTTATCTTGATCATTTCTATCCTTTTGTGTACAAACTGAACTTGATGAACCGATTCCAGAGCCAGTCACTGATGCGTAAGAATAGATTGGACTAATCGAGTTCAATTGCGATTGAGTGCCTGTTTGGTTGTAAAAGTTTGAACTTGCAAGATTTGTTCGACGATTTTGTTCGAATAATTTCAGTTTCAAAACTTGAAGCTCTTCCTCAAATTTCTTCTTCTCTAGTTTCATCTGGCTCTTTTCCTTTTCAGATCGTAATAATTCTTTTTTCAAAAACTCCACATTCTTTTCATATTTCTTCAGTTTATTTTTGAGTTCAATTTCAGAATTGTTTACTTTCTTAGAATTGATTTGATCTTGGTTGTTCTCAACACTTGTTGTTAAATCATTTCCTAAATAATGAATTTAACAAAAATTAAGTTCAATTTTTTTGTAGTTTTCTCATTTTTCAAGACCATGCTCATCTTAATTTTGTAAATGCACCTTGCTAATCATTCATATACAGAGGGTTAGGCATAGAATAAAAGGGCATTTTTGAATGTCAATAACTCTTGTGTTTCAATCTTATAACATTTGAAATGCTAACAAATCAATCAAATCAGAGCTCGTTTTGATAATCATTCGATATATTAATGATAGAAACAATAAATAGGTTTAAAATTGAGTAAATGACAAATAGCCGTGTCCAGGGTTCTTTAGGCCCAATATGACAACAAAAAAATATAATTTAAGAAATAATTTATAAGAACATCAAGAACAATTATATGTTCATCTTTTAAATCAAAAAAGCAGTCAAAATAATATAAGTCGACTTAGAAATAAAACGACGAAAATTTTTGAAGGAGTGGTCACTCAGACATATGAAATGTATGACCAGAGCATAGATATGACTGATTTTATGCTTCAAATTATAAACAGAATTCAATATCTTTCTGTTGACGTACTTTTAATAAATATTCAACAAGTTTTAATTTTTAGACTTCCCATAGGTACATGTACCTTTTCAAACTATCTAAATTTTTTAATCACTTCAGAGATCTATTTAAAAATATTCTAAGGTGCAATTTTAACCGGGTTTAAGTCAACATTTAGATTTATTCAGATAATACCTTGATAGTTTTCTTGTCTCGATGAAACCCCATTGACCTTCTCATCTACAATAAAGTTATGTATAGATATTTCACAAAATTGGATTTACTATTGTGATTATTCAAACTTACCCTGAACTTGTGATCTGGTTGGTTCATAACTTATTAATGGATCCAAAATCTGTGTTTTGGGTATAAGGGGCTGAGCTGATTCTACCAGGGGCAATACAACACTGTAGTGGTTTTCACCATTGTAATAAAGGAGGATGGGCGTTTGATTGTCAAACAAAGTATCCGCCACATATTTAAAGTGATTGTAGAAGGGTTCATTTTCAAATTCTCTTTTTAATTGTTCAAAGGTGATATTATGATGAAAGGCACTGAGAGAGCCGTAACTGAATATCGGACGTCTAAGAGCCAAAGAGAGGGCCATTATATGGAGTTCATCGCCCCATACTTGGAGTTCGGTGGCGGCGGTAACCAAACCATCGAATGTCAGTTCATGACTGTAACCATACTTAGACTTTTGTCTTTGCAAATATTTAGTGAAATTATCTTGGTGGTCCAGAAGTGTGGAAGCGGTCAACAGCCTAAGCGACTCCATCATACTATAATCACCGAACAGCGCCACTGACACAGAGTTCCACAAACAGTTGCCGTCGCCTTTGACATGAACTGGAACAAATTTGTCTTCAAGTGATTTGTGAGAAAATTCAGACATTTTGTCCAAATTATGTATTTCAGGGTCATATAAAAATATATAACTCTTGTCGCCACCGGCTTTCCTTATGTTCCAGATGTGGTTTTTAAAAAAATTCAAAACTTTCTCCACATTAAGCTGTCCTCGGTCTTTGAGAAGTCGAATCACTTCTAAAATCAATGCTGATTTGCCATTCATAGATTGAGATGACCTTGTGCGTTTCTCGTCCAACAATAATGTGTTGGTGTTTCTCTCAAATTCATTAAACAGTAATTCTATTTCATTGAAGTCAGAGTCGAGCGAAAACCTGAATTTTAATTTGTCGACAATCTTCTGGGTTATGAATTCGAGTTCTGATTCTCTTTTGTTAAGTTTGAATTGAAGTTTGATCAATTCTTCCTCTTCAATAGCTAGTATGAAAACATGAAAGTTAATAATTAAGTAACAATCTTTTCTCAGTGTCGTTATTGTTAACCAAAGTTTTGAAACAAGCTAGATTGTTCGAATAAATTCATAAACTTTGTATCACCTTGTCGACGTTCTTCCTGTTCTTTTTTGCTCAAGCTCATAGCTTGCAACATATCTTCTTCTTCTTTAATAATGCGTTTTCGATAATATTCTAACAAATTATTTATTTAATTGAATCTTACAAATCATAATGTATAATGTACCTTGTTGTTTTTCTTCTGCGAGCAGTTTGCTGCTTTCAATCCATTCTTGAATTTGAATGTCTTCGACATCAACAAAATTGCCTTGGTCATCAGTTTGTTCGTTTATTTCTCTATTACTCATTCTGATTCAGTATATTTTAAAAAATTCAAATTTTTTTATTCACCTTGCTTTTCTTTTTGACTCTTTCGCTATTTCTTCTTCAATCATCTTGTTCATCTCTTTACTTGTTCCATTCCATTCAACTAACGAGTAAAACTAAGATTAAAAATGATGGAAAGGGTACTTCTTATATTTTCGGTTAAATTTGCCACGGCAACAAAGATAGACTTGATGATTACTAATAAACAAGTTCAAAACAAATATGACGCAACACTAACCGCTAAAACCAAGATTGCGATTCAAGTATTTCAAGTTTATAACAGTATAGATAAAAGCAAAAGTCAGTTAACAAACATTTATCACTTAACTCTTTATCATATCTTCTCTCGAATTCTAATTTCTTAGAACTAATCAGTCGCTGAAGTGTACCCTTGACACTTTCCAGAATAACTACAACCGTTTAGGCAATAACTTTATGCAATGATTGTTGGTGAAATTGTTTAATACAATTTAGAATGTAGAAGCACTCGATTTGTACGAAGGCTTACAAACAATTACCTCATGAAGTTATTATCTAAACGGTTGAAGTTATTCTGGAAAGTGTCAAAAGCACTCTTTAGCGACTGTATAAGTTTTTAGAAAATAGACTTTTGAGTCCACATATGGTAAGCAAATTAGCAATTATTGTCTATTAACTGAGTTTTGCTTTTATCTCTACTAAATCTCAAATAAAATTTGAATTTAACCCTTGAATTCTAAATCATTATCATCTTGATCATTTTCTTTTAAAGTGTTTGCCATCCCATAGATTATTTATAGTTTTATTATTGAAAAGATAGTTCAAGTTATTTAATGACAAAATGAAACATAATTTTTAAACTTCAAAAATACTCACCTTTGTCCATTAGACTTTCCCTTTGATGATTAATAATAACTTTACAAATACGAATAAAGTGCTTGATCAAATGATTGATAAATGGGAGGCAAATGAGAAATTCAACTGACGCTGAAAACATCAATCGTTTTTGTTTTTTAAATGGCTGAACATTTTTTGCTGCAATACATAAATCTTTCATAAATCGCATTCATATTAAAAGAGTTGAGTTCGAGAGCGCAAATGTACAAAGGTGCAATATAAGGGATAGTAACAGCAATAGATTATTGAAACCATGGCAAATTATCTTAATAATTTAAACTTGCAGGGGCTGTCAGAGAATTAAATGCTTTTGCATCAATAATTTGTCTAAACTTATACAACATATTCGGGGTTTCGTTGGCTATCTCTCAATCATAAGCCTGGTTTTTATCACTAAGTTATCAATGCATTTCAATTTCTTCAATTGATAATGCTGCTTTTCTCTTTAATTAACGCATTTATAAAATTTTACACATTTTAACCAATTGATGAAAAGGTTATATTTATTAATAATATTGATAATTAATTTAGTACTTAGTAATTTCAGATAATTGTTGCTTGCTTAATTAAAATAGTTTTTACCAAGCTATATTGGTAATATGAATTGAGAATTGCAACATGATTTATTAAATAATCAAAATAATATATCATCCATAGTGAACATGGACAATTCAAATGATGAAGCGAAGAATTTCGATAATTTGATTTCGTTTATTCATCGTTTGAAGGACCTCGGGCAAGCAAGGGCAATTCTTGAGCAAGAACATGAACAAAGTATTATATTTATAGATCTATAATGAGTTTTCAATAAAAACTAAATTCTTAGATTTCGAGTCACAACTCAATGCCATCATTACCGAGGAATTTATGTAAGCGATGTAAATTGATCTGTTCTAAAACTATATATCAAATATTTCTAGTTCATTCAATTCGGCAGATGGCCAAGGTATATTTCAAATTTCAATGCAAAGTTGTAGATTGATCAAACTTTCAAGTTCAAATATAAACCTCGTTTTTATATTAAATTTGAAAGAAATCATCATGATAGTTTTATTTATCTTCAAGATTCAGATTATGTTTCACGGAGTTTGGACGAAATGATCGACGAAGAAATAGACAAATTGTTGTAAGATCAATTTAGTGATTAATATTTTTTATTAGTCGTTAGTTTTAAAAAGTTGAAAAAATTGATATCAACTCACTATAACTCACAATATTTTTAGTGAATTTAACTTGAACATTTCTGAAAACAAAAAAGGTATGTGGGCAATTCTTTAGTTTTATTAAAATCATTGGTACAATAAGTAATTTTAGGCCAAGAACCAAATAATCAGTCTTTACACAATTCAGTAATTCGCGATGTAATAAACCAAGAATCAAATGACGAAGAATTTGAAATAATAGATAATTCTCAAGAAATTGCAGCAGAGGGAGAGGTATAATAACTTTATGAAGATAGGTTTCTGATTGTGCTTGATGAAAACAATTTTAAATGTTATTTAAATTTGTTAAAAAGATTGTGCGCATCAGAGAAGAGGTAATATTCAGCTGCAAATTGTGCCTGGAGCAGCATTCCATTGACAATTCTGAAACATTTGGATGTTCCCACGTATTCTGCCGAATGTGTTTGACCAACTTTCTAGCAAGCAAGGTCAACGATGGCAATGTGCTCGATATAATATGTCCAGAAGAAGGCTGCACAACAAAAGCAGAAGACTGGATGATTCGCTCACTTTTACCGCACGATAAACGAAAAAGATATGAATTATTTGTTTTCAAAAAAATAACTGAACGGTTAGATGACGTGGTGAGAAAAAGACACTTTTAGACAACTTTATTCGAATATTCACCTTGATTAATACAATAATAATTATACAGATGAATTGTCCAGAATGTAATGAATTGGTCGAATGTGATCTCGCAGTTGGAAATGGTATTTGTCAAAAATGCAACTTTGCTTTCTGCACAAGTTGTAGCAAGGCATTTCATGGAACAGACGATTGTCCTGATGTATCACAACGATTGCAAGAGAGTGCAATATCTGAGGAGTTGATTAAGAGGGATTATAAAAAATGTCCTGGATGTAATACAAACATTGAGGTGAAATAATTGATTTCTCGTTCAAATATTTTATTCTAATTTCAAACTTAATGCTTACAGAAAGATGAGTTTGGATGCAATCATATGACATGTGCAAGGTGTTCAACAGAATTCTGTTGGATTTGTTTGAATAAGATAACAGACCTGGAAACTCATTATTCCAGGTGTGAGCTCTTCAATCATGGAATTGGTGAATGAAAATGCACTTTACGTCTAAAAAAATTTGAATTCGTATTTTGTTTATGATTTTCAATGAGATAATTACGTCATGTCTTACGAATGAAGTGATAGATTAAAAAAATAATTACCAAAACATTTATTATTATATAAATTACATAAATTTGAATAACAAATACATTCAACCAATGAAAATGTCCCTCAATTTGATTGAGATTTCTATAATAAAAACGTTTAAATAACTTTGAAGACGAATAAGTATTGATCCGAAGAATTCAAACAGAAAATAACAAATTGTTTTTATAATTAATAGAATAAATTTCATTGCTTTATATAAAGAGGATATTGCAATTGAAAATATCAAGATGATATAATCAAACAGAAACTCACAGACTCGAAACGAATATTGTTTTAAATTAATCAGGTTGAAAAATATAAAAGCCATATTAAATATGTGAACCAAATTTCCTATTGGCAAGATATTTTTCATCTTGGTTGAAAAAGGATTTATGAACCAAGTTGCTTTATTAGTTACAAAGCTGATTAAATTTTTGAAGAACTTAGTCAGCAATATGACAATGTTGTTGAATGAAAGGACAGACCATCCGCACCACATTCCGATAATTCCGCCGCAATTGTAGAACAAGTCATTGAAATTCATTCGATAGGTTTCTATGAATTCCAAGCGATGGCTGTCTTTGGGTATTATGTATATTATTGAAGAATTAATGTTTGGATCAGTTTCATAATGAGCATGCACATTAGAAAATGGAAGAAGGCAATTCGTTTGACAACGATCACCACAATTATTTAGCTCTGTATTGTAGACATTCATTTTCAAATTAATTTCATCATCAGATGGTTCACCATATTTACAGAATTTGTATCCCAATTGGTTTATATCTCTTTCAATATCAATGTGTGACCAGAAATTTAACCTCATCCATTTCATTGGTAGACAACCAAAAGTATGATTTGATATATAATTCATACAATCAAACATACAGTCACCAAGAGAATCTATGTTGAATATTTGAGGCTTTGTGTTGACACAATTTGTTTGATCAGACAAACGCTTGATAACAGTTGTTTGAATGACAAAATAATTGACAGCATGTTTATAAACATGAAATTGGAAATGTACCAGGTTAAACCGTTTGCTCTTTGAATGGTAAAAATTTATCTCGCTATCGATAATTTTTGGTTCTCCAATATATTCAATTTTGATTCTTCTTAGTTTCTGGCGATTATTCTTCATAAGAGAATCAACTTTACTCTGATTGGCAGAAATGAAATGATCGAAATATAAAATTTCTTTGAAGGGCAGTCTCATAGGTTTTCTTTCTATCTTTGTTGTTATATCACATTCCAAATTGACATGCTCAAATTCTAAACTACATCTGTAAACTGGCTCCAAAAACTTTCGGGCATAAAGCGACGAGGTCCAATTTACGCTCATCAATCGCAACAGTAATTTTTGAATAGAATTTACATAATCAACAGCGTTTTTCATCTTGGTGATCTCATGAAATTGTGGATATATTTCCCTCATTCGTTGCTTTGAAATATCATAATGGTTTCTTATTTGAACAACAGGCAAAAGTAATGCAGATTCTTGACCAAGATTAAAACCTTTATCATTAATATAGATACTGAGCATTATATAGGTTTGTTGAATGATCAAAAAGAATATCAACATTTGCCAGAACCTTTCGCTTCTTCTTTTAACTGAGCTGGGTAACTCAAATTTAATCAAAATTATGTTTATAAGTTTCTCGATAATAAAATGACTTTCTTTCAAAATGCTATATAGTGTGAGTCCCAACCACATCGATAAAATTCCCCCCAAATTGGAAATGAATATCCAAAAGGTGCTTTCGGGCACATATTTTAAGTGCAAAAAGCCTCTCAATTCAATTCGATATATTATTTCATTCAATGACATTCCTTTAACATTGTGTTTGCTGTTCTTGTGCATTTTTTCTTCAAACGAAATCAGTACTTGTTCACAATTTTCCAAACAAAATTGATTCAATAAATTATTATTCAATTGAACTTGACAATTAGAAATATTTCGATTTAAATCAATAGCTGACATATTTTTCAATTCTTGATAATTCCAAAAGTAATTGTTTCCACATTTCTGGAGTTCTTTACGTCTCATATACTCTAACTTACAGTCAGTTTGAGATTTGGGCCAAACATTGTTCTGTTGGTTAAGACTGTAATCAAAACAGTTTGACGAATGAGGAGCCGGTAATAGGCTTTTCATCTGTTTTTCTAAATTAAGAAGTGCTACGAAACCTGATTTCACTTTTAAAATATTATTAGTTTCAAAGTGTGGCAAAACATTATAAGGATGGATTAAATAAATCACTCGGTCAGAATTAACTTCTACGCCTAATAGATTTAGGTAATGTTGGCTTCTGAGCATGTTGAATTCCTCATCTCGATTGTTGAAAAGCGTAATACAAATGTATTCGCGTTTATATCGGATGAAACGTTTGAAACTCGAAATACCGTTGTATTCATTGATTTCACAAGAATTCAATTTTATGAGTTCCGATTTTGAGCCAATCATACATTCAATTGTCTGATTGTGAAATGAACTTTCTCCAAAACTTCTATGAAGGTTTTGTCTCTTTAAACACACTGTAATCGATGGCGTTATTAAACCCCTTTCGACACTGATTTCATTCACATAATTGAAATTCAAGTAATCTTTAAGCAAATCAAAGGATTGATAAATGAATCCTAAATAAACCAGTAAATTTGAATTTATTATTAAGTGACAATACTTTTTCATAAGGAATACAATTTTCATTTTGAGTTTTCGGTTTTAGTTATTAATTAACTTTTGACAGTACTTAGAACTATAAAGTTTAAAAATCGACTTGCAAATAATGAAGAATACGAGTAAGGTCTATCTTAAAAACATTTTCACATATATCGAAGTCAGAACTCAATTGAGTTCTAGGTAAATCTCCTATTGAATATTGGCTATATGTACATGTATATTGAATTTGAATAAAATATATAATACATGTAATTATCATATTAACAATGTTATGCAAATTCTTATCATTAAATTACAATTGTACTTGTAAAAACTGATTATTATATCATTCAATATTATTCATGATATCAATTGTTAATTGTCATCATTAATGAATAATGTTGAATGATATAATTAAAATGCAAATGCTTTTTCATTCTATTAACTGAAGGTATAGTGTAAATGCATTCTCCAACATATACTACCCACATACCAACCCACATTCTGATCTGACCAAACAGATGAGGTTAGGTCAGATCAGTTTTAAACAAGGTTCTCGAAAACCCGGAAATTTTCGCTTAAGCCTTTTATTCTGATATTCTTCACATAGACAGCCTTACCTTTCTTCTATTAATTAAACATGTTTCAACCTGATTAATATCAGAATAAAAGGCTTGAGTGAGAATTTTCGGGTTGCTCATTCATCCACCAAGTTTTGATCTTTTCATATGCAATGGGTTAATAGAGTGGATATTGGCTTAACTTCAAACCTTGTTCTTATTCATAATAGGTATACTATTATGGGATTTAATTAAATTTAGTATTCATTATGTTATATATGATTAAAATATTACAAAACATTAATACTTAATTCTGCATCGATTTTAAACTGTTATTAGATTTCAAACATCTTTCTCTGAAAAATATCGAATTTAAAGTCAATCACCATTTTCAAAAAATGCACTCATGGTGTGCTACCAGCCTGCTGGTAAAAAAATGAATACAAAATTAACGAAGAAAGTTTGCAATAAATATAATTTAAACTTAATAGTACACTGTATGTCACTTACTTTTATGTGATTTTCTACCACTTAAACCACTGAACCTTCTCTTTTGACTGCAATAAGTTAAACAAAATGTTTTTATACTCACAATGTTTTCTCATCACAATTTTAGTCCTTGATCCTATGACAAACACTGAATTTACCATGATTAGAATCTAATCAATGTAGAATTTTCTCAAATTAATTAAATGGAATATACGACTTTTTTATTCTTTTATTTTATACCCCTGGTTCACAGGCATGCGTTTGTTTCCAGGGTAATACGGTAGCAAAACGTTGGGCAAACTTATATTATTAGTGAGACTGAGAACTAAGGACTTTGTTTGAAAGCCATTATTTTGTATACAAATACGACTTTCGTCAGAACTAACTTGAATTGACCAAGATATATAATAACAATTATTTATGTTGCAAATTCATTTTATAAAGTTTATTTACATTTTTAGCAAAAATATCTTGCAATTTCTAATGGATATAGTTATCAGGAGAGAAATCAATCAATGAACAAATATCATCGAACATTATTTACCTGATTTTTTCCTTTTACTATTTACCTCATTTTTATATCCTCTGACTTTAATGGTAAACATTTTGTGTCAGAGTAAATGCCATTAAAAAAATTGAATGAGCAAGGTAAATGATATTCTGAGTAATATATTGTTTATTTGGTTAGTTTTGAAATGAATATCATTTTATCCGTAAGTTGTTTAGAAATATTCAAACCGAGAAAAATGTATTTAAAGAGAAATATGATTATCAAAAGAAAGTTTCATAGATCTAAACCAGAGAATACTTATTCGCTCAGAATATTCAGGTATTCACTGAATTTATTTTGTTTTATTGGATTTGTCTTTCAATCGCTTCAAATATGTTATGAATACTACTCTTACGACACGATTACATCGATTGTCAACAATAAACCCAATTTAGTCGATTTGCCCGGAATTACGCTCTGCTTCTATCTGGAAAGTGATGGGCGCTGGAATTCACTTCTACCAAGGCAATTTCTGACTGTTTCACCCAATTTGACCAGTAACAATCTTAAATGTGTCATTTTTGGTATGACTTTGAAAGACAGCAAACCGGTTAACTTGAGCGCAACCAACTGTCATCAGATATCGACACCAGTTGTGTGGACCGGCTTTAACCGACAAAAGTGTTTCACATATTTCAGTCATTTAGATATCGAGTCCTATGAAAATAAATCACTCTTTCAAATGAGTTGGGACTCGAAAATCATGATTGCAATCGGTGGCGAAAATTTGACGGCATTCGACAAGAACCTAACAAATCAGTTGGAATTGTTCGTTAACTCACCTTTCATGATTCCGACGGATAGATTCGCTGATTCATTGAAAGCCGGAGTCGCAGAAGAAATATCGATCGGATTCAACACAATATACACAAAGTCTCTGAAATATCCGCACAAAACTGATCGCATTGATTATGGTTTGGCCACAAGAATGAGGTCACCCTCACGAGCAAAGTGTTTTCAGGTACTATCAAGCTCAAATTCAAATCCTGATAAGTTTTTGAAATTTTCAGGACTGTTATACCCAGAATAATAAAAAGAGATGTGGTTGTCTAACCTATTATAGACACGACGATGTCCACCAATTAGAAGACATTTCACCATCTGATGAGTTCTGTACCCATGAAGAAGAGCTTAATTGTCGCAAAGAGCGCACAACAATGGATTACTGTCGCCAAAAATGTTCCATGGGCTGTTATGAAGAACAGTACAGTCTGACCCACACAAAAAAGGCAATAGTAATTAAGGATACGATTTTGATTAATGTGGTTCACAGCCGGCAAATGGATGACCTCTTCTTCGAACACAAACCTAATATGAATTTGTTTG
>JAQFXL010000212.1:0-26841 GCA_034693445.1 Edwardzetes edwardsi | reverse complement strand
GAGAGAGCGAGAGAGAGCGAGAGAGAGCGAGAGAGAGCGAGAGAGAGCGAGAGAGAGCGAGAGAGAGCGAGAGAGAGCGAGAGAGAGCGAGAGAGAGAGAGAGAGAGCGAGTGTTCAAATAGATGGAAATAATGTTTCGCTGCATTGACACAAATTCGAGCAAAAATTGATTGGATATCTGTTCTTCTATTCCTTTGAGAGCATTCATAGAATTTAGTGGGAAATCAATGAAATAAAATGCACTGAAAATATCTGTTTGTTATTTCATAACATTTGTTTTGAGTCATTGTTCCCATTATTGAAATAATTCTTAATCACGATATTTTAATTTCTAATACCATTATTCAGACGAATGGAAAGTTGTGCCTATCTTTGAGGGAAAGTTAAATATTAAGTTAAATTTTAATGAGAAATAATAATAATTGTGAGCAAAAGTGAATTTATTATTGAAAAGTTTACACTTGATTAATGGTTCGGAACGGTATATGTTAGGCACCCGAAGGCATTGTTACCTAAAAATATACAAAAATAATTTGACGGCTAATGTTATTTTGCTTTTATTATTCCATCATTTGGATCATCATCTCGTCATTTGGGTCTTACTTTCAAATAAATGTTTCAAAACTCAATTTGAAAATATTTACTAAAAATTTTATTTCTATTTTTACTGTTTGAAGATTTCTATTCATTTAGCCATTAATTTTGAAATCCATTAATCATTTGATTATTTTTTCTTGCCTTCAAATGTCTCACAAATGAAACCTAAATCGCGTTTAAATTACACTGGAGTGCCACTATAATGAACAGCCTATATAATGAATTTTCTTTTATAATCAACAACTTCTAGATTCCAAATCCACTTCAATAGACATTAATGTTAAAAGTAGTCCCTTATAGTCAACATTTGTTTCCTCTATAATGAGCGCTATGTTTAGACCACTCTAATAGAAATCTGTACTAAAACTACTCTCTTATAATCAACTTTATTATAAAATTTGGCAAAACTTTAAAACAAAATTTTTAGTTATTTAAAACGTGATATAAATATATTTTTCAATTGCTTACAAAAATGGATAAAATATCTGTAAATTAAAGACAAAAAAGAAGTTTAAAAGAAAAATAATGTTGTCCTCTGATGATGTCCTCTATAATGAACAGATTTTTAAAACCAATCGTCATCATTATAGTGTCACTTCAGTGTAATATCATTTCATAAAACCTTTGATAGACTTTTATTTAGCGTTAATTAAGAATTATATGTATTTTAATTATATTTTTGTTATTTCGTTTTCATCCGTTAATAGCTTACGACTCATACAAATCATGGATTAATTCTAATTATATGATACTCTTTGAGTGCGATTCTTAACAAAAGAGTTTTGCATTTGAGTTAATGACTCATTATTTGCGATAATATTATTGTCATAACTTATTTATCACTCATTATTATTATCATAATCCTTTTATATAAATCATTGTGGTTTTGGTCAAACAGTCTGATCATAATTCAAGAGCCGAAAGCATTTTTTTGTCTGATTATTGAGAATTTCCTTACAATTCATAATAAACTCTAAGCGAAGAGAAGTTACGATCGATTCCACCGGTGTTTCTACGAATACACTCTTTACTGCAATACAGCTGTGAATGCAGGCAAAACTTTGTAGGTCTCTCTCCCTCTCCCTCTTTACGTGCAGTGAAAAAGAATATATGGATAAAAAGATGGCAAAACCCGATGTAATTGATTTATCTGAGACTTTGAGATAACTTTTATTTTTGTTGTGTTCGGTATAACTAAAACGGATTCGATTTTAGTCTAAACTCAAATGACTATCATTTCTATAGTGAGGCCAACAAACGGCGGACTCATTGATCAAATCATTAACGGAAGAGTTCATTAAATTCAGTAACATTTTGTCATTCGTGGACAATGATGTTAAGAGTTATAGAGCAAGCAAATTGACCCATTCGATTGTCTTGACCATCACTGGTACTAAATTTCAAATATTAAGTGTTTTGGGACTTGACTTCAGTCAACAATTTTATGTTTTTCTGCCTCAGAGTCTGTATTGAGTTTCAAATTTTGATTCACATTTCAGTCAAGTCTCACATTAGTAGAAGTTTTCTTTAAAAGTAAGAAAAAAATATTTGTCTGGACAGCAGTTTGAGGCTAAAAATAAAAAGATAAAAATGTCAAAAAATGAGCGAAAATATTTTGTTTATTAGAGTCAACAATAAGTTAACTTTTCTTATAATATAATACAAGTTCTCGGCTTTTGTTTAGCAAAACGATTGCAGTTTTTATGTGCATTAAAATGAAAGTTTAAAAACAATATTTGTCTTTTTTTATTACTTCTCGCGAGGGGTTAACTGAGAGGAAAAGTATTGAATTTTCTATTGCTTTGATTCACTGTATAAAGACTGGTCTGGATGATTATTCATTTTTGGTTTTTCTCTCGCTTTCGTGAAGACGCAAATTGTTTTTCTTTTGCAAATTGTAAAGCAATATAACAAACAAAAGTAGGAAAAAGCAAATAGTTTTGTGAAAATAATGATTTTGTTCAAAGCCTTCACTTTTGATTGAATCAAATTTATATCGAGGACACATTAAACGAACACTTTATTTCAGTGTCCATTTGTGAACATCTCATTTGTAGTCTCGATATTGGACTCGATCTCTACTTTTCTCTATTCGATATATAAACTGATCGTTGGTTTAATAGTTTCGGACAACTTTTCTCAAATGACTTAAATAATAGTGGAGTTCGATATGTGATGTGATATGACATTAATATAAATACAGTTCAAGTTTTTAGCATTTCTTTTGCTCTGAGAAATCTGTATCAAAGTAAAGGCTTAGATCAGGCATTGCTCTGATAAGCAATGCCCTGATAAGTAATGCCAAATTCTGTTCTCTATAATTATAGAAAGCAGTCACTACTAGAAAAAGCAAACCATTTGATTCTATAATATAATTTGATGGTTGCTTTAGTCGGTGTAATATAATTTAGTAAATTAATCCAATTGCAGACCAATGCCTTTCTTTCTCTATTTGACTGTTGTTTTTGTGAATAACTGAGTGAACAGAACGGTCTGCTATTGATTTCAAATGAATAAACGACTAAATCAGTGCCACAGTATTTGCCAAACATTCAATTCATTGGTTTTGCATAAATTTCTGTGTATTTGGCGTCTGTTTGCGAAATGTTCGAGACTGGGTCATTTATTATAGTTAGTAATCTAGAACGATTGTTTGAATAAATGATTGTCTGACAATTCATTAGAAAGCAATTAATTTATTGATTAAAACAAATTTAGAAACGATATAAGTCTTTAATGATTTAATGGTTTACATAACAAATTTCGATCTAATGGTCAACAATAGAGAAATGATTGTTTCATAAATAGAGATTGAGCTGCAGTTGAGGTACGGCTAACGCTATCGACAGTAGTGTTGGACATCTATACACTTGACATGTGATGCATAGAGAGGCAACTTTGGTCATCAGTACCCGATCACAAATACAATTATAAAGAGAGGACAGCTTTTTTGGTGCTGATTAATGGGTAAATACAGTATTGCTATTTTTGTCACGACATTGAATTTATTGTGACATACAGTCGAAACTCAAGTGAACTTTGGTTTTTCTCAACACAAGTCTTGGCCTCCGATTCCACCATTAGATTGTTGTCAATGACTTTAAAAAGAGATAACTTTTCACTTATAAATTATCTTCTCTTCGATGGAATTCGAGTCAAATCGTAGTATTTTCGTCTGTTTTATATATGAATGGCTTTTCTCAAAACACTTCGAGAAAGTATAAGAATAGTTGTGTAAAACAAGTGTTGTATTTCGCACTTCTCCTCTCCTTTCACAATGGATTGCTGTGAAGAATGTGTTGAGATCTCAATCTTCTTGTGAGTCAGGTTTAGTCATGTCTTCGGGCATGTCTTCGAAGAATGTGGGCATATGAATCTGGCGGATAAGGGAACTGACTGTCTCTTCTCTGAATTTACATCTGCACAGAATGTTCCTAAAGGCGCGACGAAAGTCTTTGCTAAACAATCCATATATACCTGCAATGCAACCAAAATTCAATTGAATCCCAAATTCTTTACTCAATTCCTAATAACTTGAATCCGAAAATTCAATTCTTAAGAATTTAAAAGAATCTCAATTCTGAAGAAATAATTCAAAGAATAGATAAGATGTCGCACAACATATCAAATTCTGAGCTCATTCTGCGTTTAACATAATATTTGATTTGAAATTTCCTAGTATTCTCTAATCGATTGCAAAATCACTCAGAAGAGTGGTTCGGATCGTTAGCTGAGGAAAGGGTTGATTCACAATATAGTGGTAAAAGTGAACAAAATTAATATTAATGACTTAAAGACTTACACGGATTGATCATTGAATTGCAATAACCCAACCATACAAATATTGATAGCAGTAATTCGGGAATGCAGTCCTCATTAACACAAAATGCTCTTGCCAAATAGACAGTGAAAAATGGTAGCCTGAAAATGAATTAATTATCTTTGAGTGGTGTGTCTAATGGAATAGAGGATAATGATAGTGAAGAGGAAGCAAATTGACTGACCAGCACAGTATGAATCCACCAACAATTATGCCGACAGTTTTTGCTGCTTTGGTTTCTGCGTGAAATCGTTTTGCCTGATATTTGGACGTTCTTTTGCTAAATCGAGTCATCGCTAGTTTACCACTTCTGGCACTTCCCTCTCGAGAAGAACAGGGACTACTCGACGAGGGAAGGCTTAGAGTCGACTGATTACTGGGAGACATACGTCTGTTTTGGCCGTTTTGTTCGCAATTATTTGGAGATAGCATTGAATTGGCTGTCAGTCGGGCTGAGCGATAGAGAGTGATTGGCATTTGTTTTTTGCCACCACCACTGGTACCGGGCATTATTGTGCCGCCAGTAGTCTGTTTAGATCTCTTGACTTTAGTGGATTGGTTGTGATCACTAATCTGACTGTCACTTATATTTTGCCGCAAATTAGGTGATCGAGGCTTAGCACTGGTGGCACAGAATGTGGTCGTATTTAGAGTATTATTATCGTTATGTGTAGACAAATAAGTGGACGCATTAGTGTTACCACAGCTCTGAGTCTCGTCGTTATATCCGCGATGTATTCGTAAAGTCAGCCTTTCGTCGTGAGAACCGTTGCATTTTGTTGTCTTATACCCCCGACGAAGAGCTTTAGAGGTCGAACTGGCGACAAGATATATACGCCAATAGAAGAACACCATAACAAACATCGGGATATAAAATGAGCCCAAAGCTGAGTATATGACATAACCCTTGTTTTGAAAGAGAGCGCACTTAGTCCGAGCGGGAGAACAGTCCCGACCTTTATATTCAATGTTTTGAAAACTATTGTTCACTAAATTGCTTCCATTATTGTCCTGAATGTCAGATATTGTCGATGGACTTGAGAGGACACTAACGGAAGACATGTTGAGCACATCCACACTCATTGTAGAAGAAATTGTTTGTTCAGTCGGTTTGATGAGTGAAGTCAGATGTGAATGAGTGACGGCCACCATATCTGGCGTAATGAAGGGCTCGGGTTTGTGATTGGACAGAATGAAAGAAGTGTTGCTATCGTTCCAACCGACCAGCTTTGGGCAGGAAATCACACAAACAGTTAAAAGCAAATGGTTTTTGAGAAAAGCTTAAAAGGAGTCTAACCGGAGGAAAGCATATAATGAATGAGAGGACCCAAACACATGCGATGAAAATTTTGGCTCTTTTTGATGTCATTATACTCCGGTATCGGACCGGACGCGTCACCGCTAAGTATCGGTCGATAGAAATGGCGCACAAATTCAAAACTATTTGCAATTTAAATAATTTTCAGCAATCAATTCAATAAATGATCTGTTGGTTAGAACTCACTGCTTGCGGTACACATCCAGACATCAATGACTAACCTTTTGTTCAGAGCATTCAATTAATAAACAATTGAAATAATAAGAAGTAATAGCATACCAGCCCTGACACCAGATATCTCCGAAAACCCAAACATCAAGAATCTGGAAGACAGTTGAAATGAATGAGACATCAAAACAATTGAATCAAAATAAAGTCAATGGTTGTGAGCGACAACTCATTTGATTTTGGATTAAAAATGGCATTTCATTCAAACTATTGAATTGAATCAGAAATGCCAGTATAGATGGTAAAGTACCATTATAATTTTGGGTTCACTGAATCAGCATGCTCATTGAACGGAATATGCAATAACTGCGATGCAGTTAACGCTTGATTTGATTTGGAGTACAATAAGAATGAATGGAATGATATGAAAAAGTTGATGAACTGATGTCAGGATTAAGTACTAGTCATACACTTGTGTCCACTACAGAGATGTAACTCATTTAATGACTCTCCAAACACTCACCACTGGTCTCAATATTCAACCCCATTCACTAAGTATGTCCAGTAAGTTAATACCTAACTCTGTATGAATTGTGCTGTTTATGAGTCTGTTTATCAAAACCCGACTCAATTCATACTTCATGACTATCGGCATAAAGAGTGTGCCCTTTATATTGAATATATCTCTGGTTGTTATGCTATGTTATGATCTGTTTTGCAATACTGAATGACTGGACAAACAAAAAACAGAAATGACTGAAGAATTAACAGACAATCCATTGAAGTCTTTTTGAGATATCAACTCATTTGACAAATATTTCGACATAAAAGTAATTCTTCGAAATCTTTTGAGTAGTCTATCGATTCTTTCATTCAATTATTCTTCAATTTCTGAAAATTATTTGAAATTTTAACAGAAAATGTCTTCAATTTTCAAACTGAATGTCAAATAATGAAATCTTTCTGTTTTTGACATAATATATGTCTATTTCTAAATATAAATTTGATGTCAAATATTTTCAACTCTTTCTTCTATCGGATGGAGTCTATTATTATTCTGAAAACAAAAAATTTCGTCAAAAGAAGAGTTGAAAAGTAGAAGACGTGAAACTTTTTCAAATAAAATAATGTCGTGACATATCAGTTGTTTGGGTATTACTCAGTCAAATTGCTAATGCTTTAGATTCAAGCTAACTTGAAGAAGCTAATGGATAACTTCTTAATGAATTCTTGGTCAGAATAATTCACAATTCATTCACGAATTTGTTGTAATTAATTGAGTAAATAAATGATTCTTATTATATGATTTACTCGTTTGTTAATTCAAATGTTATTTACTGTAGTATAACATCAATGGTTGCAATCATTAGTCTGTGCCGTACGCCTCCTCACATTTTCTAGAAATTTGGGGACGAATAGCAATTCTGTGAATTTGTCGCAGGAAATTAAAGATATGGTCGACCCCTCGCACAGAATTGTTTGATCAGAAAACTGCTGAATACAAACGCTTTAGTCTTGAAAAAAGAGTAAAAGAGAAGCAATAAATCGATTGGACGTAAAGAACAAAATAATAAGTTATATCTGCACTCGATTTTCATTGTCGTCCTCTTTGTGTGTTTGCACTAAAATATAAGATTTTTGTTTTGTTTTAGTTATCTAAAAGACTATTTGTAGAAATATATCCCATTATTTGTATTCGTTTGACTCAAGAAAATCATGAAAATCATAATCATTTTCTAAGAATTTATAGTTTTTTACGTTTATAACAAATGAACGTAAAATTGCGAATCAATTGAATATTCAAATAAATATTTTTCTTCGCTTCAAAACGAATCAATTTTAAGTATTGAATTAAGTTATTTTTTATGCAAGATACAAATACTTTTGTTCGATTTTGACGCACAAGAAGTGAAAAACACGTTTTGAAGCTCTGGTGACAACCCTTTTCACTGTCAAATTATCTGTTTGACAACTTATATATTCTTATGCAATTAAAGTAAGTGGTGTTGTGAGCATGCACAGCTAATACTTATTGCTCAAATTAAAGAGATGCCAAAAATAATCTTGAAGTTTTGTCTGAAAAAGTCTTCCTCTGATTATTCGAGTGAATAAGTTATAAATTAAAAGAATTTAATTAATTTCTCCATTAAATGGGAGAACACAATGAGTATGGTCTCAAACTTTACTTAAGGCGAGAGAAATGATTGTATTTGTGTCTAACCTCTAAGGATAGTGAATAAGGTATTACTGCAATACCGACGAGAAGGTCCGCCACAGCCAGAGATACTGTCAGATAAAGTCGAATGACATTAAAATATTAATTCAATTAATTTGTTTGATTTGTTACCAATGAAGAAATTAGTGACAGTTCTGAGTTTTGCGGAGACGAAGACACTTATGATAACCAGTATATTACCAGCGATGACAATAACATTGATGAGTCCCAATACGATGACAGACACGATGACTGTGGCGTCATTGAACTTCATGGCAATACTGGTGCACTCCGAGCTCAGCGATGGACTGGCCCTCGTCCCCAATGACTGGTTAAAACTGTTGTTAACCAATGCATCCATTTGTTGGTCAGAGACTGTGCTCGTCATTAATATTAACTCAAATCAATCGTTTGATTCCTTATTCTTCTGGAAATCATATGTTCTTTGAAAAGATCTTTAGCTAAGAAATTGAATGTTCTTAATGTCAATAACTGGATGTTTGACATTTGTTCGAATTCATTGCAAATATTGCAATATTTTATGTTATTTTCAAGCATTAAAAAGTTTTGAGAAACGAAAGGGTCATTTTTCATTCGCATTAGATTCTAACAATTCAAGTGATGGAAATGGAGAAAAACGACTCAAAGTTTAGGATTAGAAATGATTACTTATGTCTCCATTTGTGAATTAAAAGCTTTTTTAGGAAATGTGATCGAATTTATACCGAATTCTTCTATAAATTATCCGAAAAATAATATTTTGTTTTCTTTCGAAATAACATCAAAAGGTTTCTTACATTAATTTTTTTTGTTTTGCTTCAGACTTAAAGAAGTGCCTTATCTCTGATATGTGACTCTGTTTATAGTGATTTCACGTTTAGTTCACACTATTTTCTGATTGGATAAGAGTTAAAAGGGACAGAAAATGTATAAATATTTCAAAGCTAGCCATGAATATTGTGGACAAAAAAAGATGATTTAAAACCAAAGCAATTATCAATTAATTTATAATCTGACCCGTAATCTATATCTATACTCTGGTAAATCTCTTCACTTGGAGCTTGTATACTGTAAACTGTATGTAACATAAATTTGGTTCTTAATACCTTTTAAAACAAGTTTTATAGTCTGAACTAAACGCGAAAACCCAAACCTAACCCAAATACTAACCAAAAATCTATATATGAGTCAAAAATGTTCGGCAAATCTTTGATCGAATAAATGGTTTCAATAGGTATTAAAAGGAAAGACATATCGATTGACTTACAATGTATTGAGTATCGAAAGACCAGAATAGCTCAGAATATTATTCTTTGACGACATTTTTGATGAGGTGTTAGCAGTAAAGCTAATCATCACTTTATTTGACTAGAATTCAGTATTAGGTTTGTGGTCCAAATGTGAGAGCAGTCGACCTATTGTTTCGTTTGAATCATCGTTTCGTTTAAATTGAATTAAATGTAAATTCAATTAAAACCTATTGAGAAAAGAAAAGAAAATATTAGCTTTTGTTAGGAAATAAACATATCATACAATAGATTGGCTGCCAATCCATTGTTCGACTGACAGCACAAAAATTATTAATAAAAATAACATTTTCTCAAACTATACTTATTCTTGTTATGAATTGTTTGCTCAAACATTATTCATAAGTTAATGGAAGGCCTGTTGCGGAACATCAGCCAAAATAAGTCATTCATTTCATAATTAGTTAACTGACGATAAATTCTCTGATAATATAATTAAATAATTATTGAATTTTTTGTAAAACATTCAAATCAAAGACAATTACATCAATACAAGTCTAAACAAATGATTTTATAAAATTTTTGTTAAATTTTCCCAGCAAATTTCCCCGGGTGAAAATTTAATGCAATCAAAGAGTTTTATAGTAACCTGTTTTATGTTTCATTATTCTTTCAATGCTTGCAATCACTGCTTCAATCAATTTACTATTTTAGATATAAATTGCATTGAAAATCAAGATAAATGTTTGGACTATAATTCAAACATTTATTTCAAAACATATTGAGAGCCAGGGGCAAATTAGTTCAGTTTACAAGAGTTTATAGAAAGTGATATATTATTGAATAGGTTTATCCTCCATAACAGAGAACTCAAAACCATTCATCAAAAGTCTTTTCCGTTGTTTTCCATCGATTTGTATTGCATTTGAAATTCAACAAAACTAATGACCGCAAAATCATTGATATTCATAACTGGCTTAGAATCTAACGATTGTTAAAGTCATGGATCAATAGAATCTTAGATTCGGCCTACTTTTGTAATTCCTGGTAAAAGTAGAATTTTTCAGATTTAATCAATTTCTTTGGCCAATAATATCAAATATATTTTAAAATATGATACAAAACTGATGACTCAATATCTGGATAACTGTGGTTTACAAATGAGTTCTTGAGTTTGAAACCTAAGAAGAAGTGAATAAATTCTTTATTTTTCTAATAAAAACTTGATTTTATGAAAAGAGTTTTCTTTTTTTCTTCCATAAAAGAGAGATAAGAAGTGCTCAAAGAGTGATGGGTTAAGAGATACTTAAAACGGGACTAAACCACACAAAACAGTTATCAAAGTTTTAATTGAAGTCTTAAGAGATTAAAACAATTATAATATTTCTCAGCTATTATTCTTCTCTGACTTCTGCTAAAAAGAAGAGTAATTTCTTCTGAACTTATTCCCAAAAATGACATTGTTCATATAATTTAATGAGTGATACGAAAGAAAAATGCTTTTCAAACACTTTGTGAAAATGAAGAAATCAATGAAAAGTTTTATGCGGTTATTAAAAGTCACTTAAAATTGAAATAAAGAAAAATTGAGAAAATTAATAAAAACGATAATATGGGAAAGTAAAATGAACATGCAAACCATTAAGGCTCAAATAAAGTGATATTATTCTCAATTTATGAATGTTGAAAATAATAGCCTAAATCGCTTTCATAAACAGATCAATTTATCCTCAGTTTATCCCATCGTCATTGAGGAAATCCTGGTGCTCAGAGCTAAAACATCACTTCAAACAGCAATTGTTATTTTCCAGAATATAATGAATGACAAGAGACTAGAGTTGGCAAAAGCAAATTTCTTGAGAAATTCCCCCTTAGAAATATTTCACGAATTAAATTACAATTGAAAGAGTAGAAAAATTTTCAACAATTAAATTATAGAAATCTTTTTGTAAAACAAAATTGAAACAACATACTTTAATGAATGGGATGTATTATAATTATTATATAAGATTAGACATAATTTATGAATGAAAATTCATTTTGGAAAACACGTTGTTTTGTTAGATATAAACTAAATATAATGTATTACATGTATTACAATGTAATACATGCCATAGAAGCTAGTGTTTAACATGATATAAACTGAATAAATTAATAACGTCGTGGAAAAAACGAAAATATTTGGCCAACTTTTTATAATGTACATCAAGTTTCCTGAAATTTCCCAAAAATTTTCAAAAATAGAGAAATTTGTCTCTATATTTGAGACATTGAGACCTAAAACGTTAATTCAATTAGAGATTGCTTTCGAGTAAAGCCATAATTTCGAGATAATTAATTGTCAATCAATTATTGAGAAAAAGTGAAACCATTGCACAATCACTTCAAAACCAGAGAATTCAGGTGAGTTTTACTAAATACATTTATAACCTAGAATATTCTTGTTCGACGTTTTGAAAAAATTTATCTTGCATTTATCTTATTTGTTAGTAGGTTAGTTTAAATTGATTTAATTTCTTTTGATTAATGCATTTTCAAAATTTAAAGGAAAGGAAAACTTTAGGAATAATTACAATAAAGAAATCTAAATAATTAAATGTGAATTCAATTAATGGAAAATTTTCAAATGAAAGCAGAGATTCAATTAAATTCTTGGCTAATCATTCGTCACAATTAATTGAAAAATTGTTTTGAATGTATGACAAATCTCTTGATTGTTTCGGCGCTGAAAAAAATGTCATCAAATGAAGTGGTCATCGATCGGAAGCCTCGGAACATAATAACCAGGAATACAATGTAGAGAAAACATTTGGTGTAAGGTTTAGACTAAACTCGAGTAAATCATTTAATTTTTGCTGCCTTGGCTGCAATCACAATAGAGTTATGTAACTTATGCTAATCTTGTTCTTCAGTTCAATCTTGGTTACTAAAACTGTTTTTGATGACTTCGCAATCTTTGTTATCACGGAATGGGATATTCGACCACAATGTAGGTTATAAGATATGATCCATAAGTAAATACAATTTATTAATGGATTATTCATTAATATAAAGAGAAAATAATGAATTGAATGCAGAGTTATATTTAGACCAATCATTAAAATGCTATCAAAAAAGTTGTTCTCATTTCTCATTATTAGACATAAAATTAGAAAAATATATACATTTATTATTTGAGATGTGTTTTAATGATATAAAACACCGTTTAATACACTACTGATAGCCCAGCACTGCTTTTTGGGTGTGTTTTCAATGATATTTGGTTTGGGTTTGGTCTCAGACTAATACACAATTCAAACAAATGAATTAGTCATGAATTGACATTTAAATTATACCCTTATTAACAGTTTCTGCTATTTTTTAGATATCAATAATTAGATTCATTAGTAAAATACTTAAAATTGAAAATATTCCGCAAAGCCTTTATCAACATTTTATTAATATTTGATCAATGTCAAATTATATATTTAAAGTTTAAATAGTTGCATTTAACACGTTTAGAATAAAATTCATTCAAAGGATTGTATCAAATATCCCATCCCTTTTGTAATCCAGGGATAGCCAATCGATTTGATTTCTAGGTAGGGATAAAATTAGTTTCAGAAAGAGGTAAAATTCTCGGTAATTTCGCCTGAATTCAGTTAAACTTAGCTTAATTTAGTTTAAATTGTCCTTAGTCTAGTTTAAATCCAGTTTAATCGGCTAAATTATCGAAAATTTCGGATTTCGGCAAGAAAATTGCCTGCGGGGGTCTTCTAGGGGTATTTAAGCTAGAACTCCCTTTTAGCCTTCTCTGATTCAATATTTCATATCTTCAGATGACTGGTTGAAGAAATAGATTTTTCTTGTCTTATAGATCACAACTCAGTACGTGATATAAGACAGCAGTGGTTTTGTGTTCCGATTTCACTACTCAGCCATCAATTGGTTAACCAATAAATGTTTGCAAACAAAAACCATATTAAGTGAAAATTGATGGCAAACCACCAGTTTTTACAGACATTACATTCAGTATAAGATTCCAAAAATCAGTGGATTCAGAGTGAGCAAGCTAATTGAAATCTGTTCATTTCAATTTTGATCTTGTTGATCATTCGAACTGATTTATCAAAAATTGTGGTCAGAAGATGTCTGCGAAGAAAAAATAATCTGTTAAATGTAGTTAATTATTATTTTGAGCAAGTTGAAGTTGAATTTTTCTATTCCTATAAAATTAATTGTAAACGAAAGAAATTGTTTGCGTTTTATTCAACGAAAATTAAATTTTATGTGAAAAGTGGTAATAAAATCTGAAAATAAATTTCTCAATTGCTAGTAGTTTTAATAAAAGAGTAACCAAGGGAGTAATTGAAAGGTGGCAAGCCTAAATAATTAGTTGTAAATTGCCAGTACCTACAAAGAAAACATTTTTTTTAAACATGCAAGTGGCATCATCGAATTTTTTTTATTTGTTTATTAGACCAAGATTGAAGTTAAGTTGCACATTTTAATAAAATTTAGATGATTGTGCAATCATTTTGTGATGTGATTTACCCTGTTTCTCGGCTCTTTCACGCAAATACAACTTGGCATTCTTGACTATCTTTATCGATGGAATAAAACTGTGAAAAAGATGTTCAAAATTAAGACCTGTCACACTTTTATTATGCAAACAAATAATTTCTTTTAAATGTTGCAAAACTATACTTCTCTTTGCAATTCTTGACTTTTTTTCATTTTCAACTTTTATGTAAAACTATTTTCAAATTAAAAGAGAAGACAACTTCAGAAAACATATCCAGGAATAGAATACTTCTTTTGAATGTTAGAGAAATGTCTTCTTTTCTTTTGGTTAAATAAAATTAGAAAAATTCAATAAAATGCAGATTTTATCATAAAATCGACAAATTGTATATCGATTTCTGGGCTCATCTCTGCTGAGCTTTGAAAACAAGATTCTGGTTTCACTGGTTTCAGACCTAAGTTCAATAAAATTGTCTTTTGTTGGCGAATCAAAATGGCGAATCAAAAATCCCCATGCTTAATTATTTGAAGAGTCTTAGTTTGTCGAATAGAGGTTCAAAAGAGAATCAAATTTTGGTTATTGAATTTAAAAGCAATATAGGTACAGTCTAATTATTGAGTAATCTTGTCAATTTTTCTGTCGTTTTCTAATTTTCTACAAATTTCAAGTAATCTATCTAAAAGTCGATATATACTTATTATTATATTAACACTAATTTCGGCAAATATTTAAAGTTAACTAACTTTTTACAAATTATTCAACAAAACTATGTACTGACTTATATTTTAAACAGTTTCACCTACTTACTTCTTTGGTACTAATTAAGAGCTAATAATGACAAAGTTACATACTCCAACCAACTCATGCAAAATCTAAGTCCTGCCACTTGAAAGAGAGTGAGAGCGAGAGAGAGAGAGAGAGAGAGAGAGAGAGAGAGAGAGAGAGAGAGAGAGAGAGAGAGAGAGAGAGAAGTTTTTGTCTGTTTCTGATTTAGTATTGATTTGATGGTGGATTCACTTCTCTGTAACTGAGATAAGGAAAGAGTCGTATGAATAGATTTTCTCATTGATTAGCAAAAGATTAAAATTATGTAAATTCTCATTCATTTCGACTGAAAAGATAAGAATTCCTTTTTCCAGATCTTTATTTTGATGAAAAATTCATTTAAATCGAAGCACAACTCACTTATAATTCACTCGAAACGAGGTTTGATTTAATTGTTATCAAAGGTAACACAATTCACTCCAAAACTCAATTTTTATTTTCAATGGTTTGAACTTAAGATATCTGATTTGAAAAAAGAACTGAACATAAAAAACTGATACCGAGAAGTATATTGAATGTAAAAATCCTTTGAAAAGTATCAATAAAATTGATTTCATGCAAAGATTGTGAAACTGAACGAAAGAGAATTTGATATTTCAATAGAGTTTAGCTTATTTAAAGGTAAACTGACCTTTATCAAAGCAAATTTGTAGGAAATAACATTGGAATGGAAATTTAATAATCTGAACCAAATGCTTCAGAGTTGGTGATTGCGCAAGGTCAGATTTTTTATGTGATTCATCAAATTTTCATCATTATTATTATTTGTTGAAGTAAGGAATAAAAGAACTTCAGAAAATAAGGGTAATTTAAGTGAATAACTTGTTAAGATTGACAAGCAACTTTTATTCTATGAATATTTTCTTTTAAAAGAACTCAAACCTACTTTTATTGCTTAAAACTGGACTTTTGCTGATGAAGATGAAATTTATGTCCGGGTCACAGAGAAGTGCTTTACTCATTCTTTGAGATTATCAATTATATGTTGAAGATTTTATAGTTTTCATAGTTTTATGTATTATTCGAAAAATCTGTCGAAAGAAGAGTTTGTTTTAATAACACTTCAAATCGGAAACAACTCTTCAAATATTAGACGAAACAAAAGCTTCAAAATTTTGATTTCAAGTATTGAAACACAAATCAAAGTTTTCAATATTTTTGAGTAAACAATAAAATTTTTGAATCAATCTCTCAAATAAAAAAGGAAATCCCTTTTGTTTAAAAAAGAAAAAGTTTAAAAAAACAGAGCAGAATAAAACCTTTATAACAGACATTTATTTGTTATATCCCTGGTGTTTTATACGTTTTTTCAATGGAGTAGTTTTGGCTAATCTAGTAATTCTTGGTAAACAATACTAACTTATAAATTAATTGGATTTTTGTGTTCACCAGTATTGCGATCACAACCTTTTGTTTCCTCGGATTAATCGGAATTATTGTCATAATTAATAATTTTGAACAAAAAGACTCCTTTTATTTTCAAATAAATTTTTTCCAATGGGTTAATTAAAATTTTTCACCTTGTTCAATTAGCTCAATGAGTTTGGATAGAAATTCAAAAATTTTAGAAATTTGCTTAAAACTAATGTTTAATAAATGAACAGAAAATGTTGCATGTTAACAATATTTAATGATTATATTCATAGCACTAAAGGATCATTAATTAGTCCACAAGCAAAGGTTTAAACAGACTATTACGTGCTGGGGTTGAGGATCTTGGGCATTAACGACTTCGATCAAATTTATTGAATATTTTCGAAACCACTCCCACTAATGAAAAAATTGATTTAATATCAGAATCAATATGACCAGAGTCAACTGTTGTTGCTCTATTATGAACCAATTTAAATTTTTTCCATGTCTCGCATGAAGATATGTAATTAAATTGAATTAAATAGGTAAAAATATTCATAAAAAAATATAATTCAGAATTTTGAGATACGACCAAGGTCTACTAAAAATATAGAATAATTTGATTTTTTGAAACCTTGGATAGCATTGATTAGAACTTAAGTTTATAATTAGCTTTGGATGAAATTCTATTTTTACCCATCAAATACTATGTCAACATTTATATTCGTTGCTTGTCTGAAATATCTAATAAAGTTGCTTGCTATAATTGTATTAAAATTTAGTTAAACTCATGAATGTCTTCAGAAAAGCATTAATTTTGTTATATTTGACTCAAATATTCAGAAACTCATTGATTAAAAGAAAAATATTGAATAAAAAACTGTTAGAAACACATTGCAATTGATTGCAATGCATTGGCTCTAATAAAAAGCAAAGTCCATAAAAATAAGTCTTTTGAAAAAGCGATAAATTGTATGGTTTTATGAAACGAACTCTTTTTTGTTAAAATAAAAAGAAGTCTTGATTTACAGATAGACTTAAATAATTTTGGGCACAAAATAGGCTGAAAGTATGCAAATAACCAAAATCTACATTAAATTAGGATTTAAAATACACATAAAAACCAGTATTAAAGAGAAAATTTCTTTCTGTTTCTCTCACATTAAGGCAAAGAATTTCCCATTTTTTTGTCCACTTTTAAGAGGCTTTTTTGTCAAATCAATAATACTTTTGATTGATAGAGAAAAAGATAATTTCGTTACAAATTTTTAGCCAACAGAAGAATAGTGTCTCTGAGAAGAAGAGTCGGAAAATTTTCGGCCAATTTATCTTCAATTCAAACCGTTTAAGAGTCAGACGAGTTTCAAGTGATTGATATCACAAACGATGACCTTTTTGTTAAAATTTTGAGCTCAATATTAATTTCAATGCCTTCAATAGAGGGGCAAAAACTCACTCCGAATACAAACAGAATTTATAAGAAATATATTTGATTTTTGGCAGAGCTTTCAAATTGAAAAATAATTTTTGAAATTGATTTTTCTCCTATCAAAACATAGAAGAGATATATATTTTGATTTTGCGCTTCAATGAAGACTCAGTTGAAGTAAAGACTTTTCACTTCAAACAATAGAAAATTCAAATGCAAAGTACTGTAAAAACTTATGTTCTTATACTGAAAATTCTTGAGAGTTTGATATGATAAGCAAGGTTGTCACAAATTTTATGCCTCGATATGTATTCCAAACAAAGATTTATCACAATTATCTAAACAGGATTTATTTTTCAGCGAATCTTTTGTTAAAGAACCCTGATCGTTTCCCTGATTAGAATTTACTGAATTACATTTTTTCAATGTAAACATTTTTGTAGGATTTTTCAATAAAACTTTCATTGAATAAACTTATCCATCGATGAATCCTTTCAAAAAAAGACATTACTTTAAATTTTATCAACTCATGTTTGAGTTTGTGAATTGAAAACATTATTTTGATTGTTTACCTCATAAGCCATATCTTCAATACCCTAACCGAAAGCTTTTCACTCATATTTTCATTTAAATCTATTGAATTTGTAATGTATTTGAAAATAAACAGCAGTTATAATAAGAGTTCATTTTTTTTTTTTGAGTAAAGCCTTATATTTTCTGAAACATAATATTAAATAAACCAAATTTACATAACCTATTGGTGGAAAAATATATATATTTATTCTGAGCGCAAACTTTACTAGTTTTTACTGAAGACAAATAAGAATTCATTTTTGCTAATAAAAGTCATAAAACTAGTAAAGAGAGAAATTGCATTTATCCAGCAAACGATTCATAAGGAAATTCAGAGATTGTTTCGCTCGAGTAATGAAAAAAAACTAAGAATTCAAGCGAACAGAATATTCTGGAAATCAACAGAAGTTTTGGGAATTTAATTAATTAAGAGAACCGTTATTTTTAATGCAAATGATAATTGTTTTAGACTTTAATTAAAATTTTAGAAAATTGTTTAAGTTTTTCGTTTTTAAAAGTAAAGAATGCATAATAATTATGAGCTTTATAGTAAACTAGCCCAATTAAACGGCTCCTGTAATTAAAAATTAAATTAATTGGAGGAAGTTTAGAGAATTTCTCCTTGAATAAATTAATAAACAATGCCTGAAAATTTAACAATAATAATAGTATTACTACATAACGGATATTCATTGAGTAATAATATTTGTAGTTTTGTTTGTTATTCAAATGTTATTTATTTGTCAGACAATAAGTGAGTCTGTGCTCCCATTTTAAAATAACTGTAAGGCTAGACAAAAATCTTGGCCTTTCATTAAAGTCAGCACATCTGCTGTTTATTATTATCGTAAATACAGTTAAAGAGAGTCTACAAAACGTATTCGACATAAATATCATTTTCGAGTCCACCAGAAGTTTAAGAGTTCTCATACATTATAATGAGAAAAGCGATTTCCCAGAACCGACCGGAATATTCCACTCAATAGTCATCGCAACAATGATTACTCATTAATTCTGGTTAAGTGTCGGTCAGTTTCTAGGAATTGTAGGTTTTCTCCATTAAATTAGACCATTTCTGATAGACCTACTTTCAAACACAAAGTAAAATATTGTTTTTCTCAGGAATTTGGGAAAATAGATAGGATTTCATGACATTTTATGATAGCCTTAGCATGATACATTTGGGAAATGAAAATTCAAACAAATGGCAAACATTTGAGGAAAATCGTTGAAATATTTGACACAATTAATATTCGACGTAATCGACGATATGTTTTCTAAAATCAATATTAAGTGTCTTTGAATTTCTGAATCAATTTCTTTTAATATAAATATCGTCGAAAAGGAATGTGTTTTACATTTACTTCGATGTGAAACAAGAGTATTATGTAATGCGAGTTATGCCACAATTGTTCTCAATTTAGGCTTTATTTTTAAATACTCGCGTAAACAGCATTGAAAAGCATTAAATATTGAATGAAAAGTGAATTTTTATAAAATGTCAAAATATATACAAAATTTTTCAAAGTCAAAATACTTAATATTATATGAGAGAAGATATAACCAGGCTATTCAATCTAAAATCTTATTAAGAAAGCTATAAGTATTCTGTTTATATATTTAATTACTGTTAGAGTCATTTGCGTAAAAACAAAGGTCACGTTTCTGTTACTGATTTTGTTGATTGTTTTTTTCAAGAAATAGCGTGATTATTGCCTTGGTTATCACTATTGCAAGTGAAGCTTCAGGAAATTAGTTACGAAATTTTGTTAGTAATTCATTTATTGAACTTTTGCCAAATAATTGTTGCTTAAAATGACGGCGTTCTTCATTTTTTTGTTCTGATAGTATTCAAAAATTATTATAAATTGCCATGTTCAAATAAATAAAAATATGACACTTTGAAAAAATTGGATCAAATATATCACAGATATTCGGGAATTTATTTTCAATAATCTCCTCAAAGCTGATGAATATTTTATAGCAGAAAATGATCAATATTTTCATCGAAAAGCCAATGCTTTGCATATTGCAAACGACATATTCTGAGCGAAAATTTCCATTTCATATCCTGAGTCTGAGCTCTCAATTTTGAGTATTGAAAGTGAAAAACTGAATCAATAGGAAAATGGACTAAAATTTTATCCAAAATATATTTTAAATATTTATAGCAAACAATCGATAAAAGAGAGAAATACTTCATTTCGGAAATGTTTGTAAAAATCTAAATCTCGTTGAATGGACTGTCAATTCTGTAGTCAGAGTGAGTGCTCTTTTTGTTCTGTTCTTCATTCTGTCTCTTTCAGCACTTACTCTAATTCTGATCTTAAAATTGGATTTTATTTTCGTACAGCAAATCAGTATTTCATAAGATATTTGTCCACAAAAATGAGTTTCAATCATAAAGTTATTCAACATTTGAATGCTATTAAAAGTATTGACAAATCTTTTGCATTAAATTCACTTTAATTTCCATATATTTCTCAATTAAGAGTCAGTCAATATTTTGAGTTAAGCTAATAATGCTTTGGTAAGTTTTAAAAGTTCATTTAAATTTGCATAAACCTTACTTTCTTAATGAAAAATTCAAAGTTCTTTGTGGAATAAAAACAAACAAGGAACCATTAAAATTTTAATGACTTTTATTCATCATTTAAGCTAAGTTAGAAATTGTTAATTGTTCTAGGATAGCATGTGCCCTAGATAATTATTTGCTTTCGGCAAGAGATCTGAGATGAGTTTTTAGGGCAAGAAATCGATAAAATTGATCACTTGTTTTGTTTTTATTCTACTGAAGAATAGTTATTATCGCAAAGTATTATAACTTTAATGTCGAGGAATAAAAATAAAATTGATTTAAAGTCTTATTAATAAATTTGGTGGTAATCTAAGGAAAGTTAAATATTATCAGTAAATGTCAGGAATAGTTCCTCAAACAAGTGGTCAAATGATTTCGATAATAGCGTGACATTCGCTGATTTTAGCGAAGGTTTCATCTATTATACGATAAAAGAACTCAAAGACTAAACAAAAACCTAAACGAGACTAAAATCTACAAAATCAATAGTTCAGTCAATACTTACGCCGAGCGAACACAACAAATGTCCTGAGCTTTCATATAATTATGGCTTTTAATATAGATTTAACAGAATATTGTTTTTGGGCTCTGATTTGAAACCACAAAAATATAACTCAAATTGATTTGAAAACATCTATCAATAGAAAGAGAAGACTGTTATACAGTCTCCTAATGTTCTCATATAATGAAAACTGAAATTATATTAATTTTAAAGTCAATAGAATTAGAAATAGAAGTTATTTCATCCGAAAAATAATCTGAAGAACAAGTTCTTAGAGAAATAAATCGCAGAGTTTTGGCTCAAAAAGGGATTTATGTCTTCAGTGATATTGTGAGCAAAAGTGGGAAACATGTTATCCTAGGTTGATTTCAATACAATTTCTGTGCTTTTTTTTTGCTAACTTTTGTTTAAATCTTCTAATGTCTAGTATTTCAGTCCTTACTTTTGAATCAATAGATTCAGTATCGACGCGATGGGACTCCAAATGGATCCGATGGGATATAAGACTTTGGTCATCAATTACAACAACACCTTCTGTATTGCCTATATCTGAAAGGCAGTAAACTTTGGATAAACTTTATGGTGGATTGTCTGCCATAGAATTTCTTTGATTGCTTTGTCTACTATTGTCTACTATTTCATAATAATGTCTGTTATTAATAATTCTTTTGATACATCTTTTGCTAAAATTTTTAAGTCATAAAATTTATTGATATGGAAAAGCCATTCAAGTAATGTCTTATAGATTATCGTTAGACGACATCTTATAAATGATAGTAAGGGATGGCTTACGATTCACTTATTTTATGAACTCCACCGAACATAAGTCTTGTCAGACCTCCGCTCAAGAATTCATAATTTTTCAGAATATTGACTAATATTAAGACAAAAATTAGATAAAACTTTTGATGAAAATTTTCACAGACTATCAAAAATTTAATGAATAATTTAAACAAAGCGTCTAATTAGCGATAATTCAATGAAAGAAAAATGATAACATTAACACTTTTTAAACATTAATTTTAGTAGAGAAAGGCGTGTAAGGTCGTTTATTATTTCGCTCATCAAATCAGCCAATAAAAGGATAAAAGTTTTCATTAAATCTATTGTGAAATATATTCAATTTGGACTTTTTTGGAAATAAATTCCTTTAAGTGTTGAGAAATGTATCAATAGTTTTGATAAATCGATGCGATATCTGTTGTGACTTATTTCAAGTTGACTTATGTCTGAAAATTTGTAGGCATTCCTATCACACAATATATTACAAGTTATTTATTTTGTTTCATTTGATACGAGAAGTGATAAATAGAGGAAATTTAGCAAAAAATTTAGTGAAACTCAGTTTGGATTCCATAGAGATATAAGTCTTTTATTTATATCTGAACTCTATATTGAGTTCAATAGATACTAGAATTGCGATATTTCTCAACGATATTAATATAAATACATTGAGTTTTGTTTTGGAAAAAAATTTCAAATCTGTTATCATTTTTGTGATTTATTCTTGAAAAACATCTTTTTGTGATAAATCGATTTGAAGTGAAAATCGATATAATATGCATATCAATGATATAACTCAGAAATAGAAGAAAATAAAATTCATTAGATTTCATGAATGTCTACGAAAAATATAAATCAAGTGATAAATATTGAGAAAAATCAGAGAATAAGATGAAAATAACTCATTTCTGCCCTATTTAGGCATTTTTGAATTTTAAAAGTTTTTCCTCGTGGCAATTAAAATCAAATCAATGTAAAAATATTTTAGTGTTTTTAAACAGTGATGCTCAAAATACCCGACTTTAGAGGGGGGTACCGAATTTTTTTTCAGGGGAATAGGTTGGGGGTGAGTCAAAATTTTAGAAAGGAGTCCAGCAAAATATTTAGAGAATCTTTTTTGCTAATTTTTACCAAAAATTTTCATTTTCTGCCTTCATGTCGTACTTTTCCAAACTTCAAGAGGAGGAGTATTGGCAGAAATTTTCAAAACTACAACAGACCTAGTATGAATTCATAGTCCGGTTCTGGTGGGTTAAATCTTCGAAAAAACCAAGGGGGTAATTCGAGCCTGAAAATGAGAGGGTATTTGGGCTATATCCCCTTGCGCATCACTGGTTTCGTCATATCAGAGGAAGAGTTAGAAAAATATTTTGGCTCCAAAGGCAGAGCACAATCATTAGAGCAGAAAATTTTCTACAATAGCTTTGATATAAACCCGAAACAACACAAGTCCTGTGTTTTCCATTCGTTTCAGTGAATGTTGTGTTACAGCATATAAATGATGAATGACTGCAATGAGGGAAACACATAAATACTGAATCAGAAGAGAGAGAACTCACAAAATCATTAGTATTTTAGATTCGATCGCAAAATGTAGAACACATTGCGATCGATGTCTCAGAAATTGACTCTAAAATACATCAAAACTGATACCACTTTTGCAGTGATGTTTAAAAGCATTTCGTAAAATCACATTTTTTTCTGAAATTAATTTTTAAAATTCAACCCTTAGATTGAAATTTGATTGATTGGTATTGGAAACAGCGCTCAGCCCTAGAAACTCAGTCCTAGCACAGTATTATATGCTTTATTTGTTACATTATATTTTCCAATATATTTATTGGAGTATTGTTTTCATTAAAATCAGAATTTGATTAATTCTTTTTGTATAAGAGATAATTGAATTTTGATATCATTTCAGATTATACAAGATTACATTTCCATCGATTGATTTTTTTTCATTTAGCTTTTCTAAAATGCTATGATTGTAGACTCATTCAATCAGCTTGGTAAATAAAGATGAATTCAATCTAATTTTTCTTCTATTTGATTTCTAAAATTAATTTTCGATCAATTTTTTAGGGTTTCAAATTGGAAAAGTTATTTTTTGAATATATCTAGCATGTTTGAAGAGTGCAAAACTGATTGTTCTTGGTCACATGAACTTTGTTGAATTTATCCTCTCCTTTGTAGGAATCAAATGAAAACTCAACAACCAAACATTTATAGAGAATATGGATATATTTCATTATATTCTTGACAAATGTCACCAAAAATAGCCTAGTATAAATTGCGTGGGAGAACTGACAACAATAGATGTTATAAGTTGTGAAATGATATGAAATATTAGACAAAATAAGAAAACTATTGATAACTAAATGTGTCCTCAGATTCGCATTCAATCACAATAAGAATTGTTTGCAATTATTAAACGAGAAAATGAAAGTCAAAAATATTTTCATTTTTATGGCTCTCATAAAAACTTTGTATTCAAAGGGAAGAAAAAAGAGAAAAAAATTTCACTGTTTTTTTTTTTGCCGACTATAAAAATACTCGACTAAACACGCAGTGATGCGCAAGGTCACTCCCTTAAAATAAAAAAGAGGGAATCGGATTTATAACACAAAGGGATTTGAGGTTAAAATAGTGGAAGGTTTTGGATTTGGTTTATATCCAATTGAAATAAGTTTTGTTCGGATGAATAGTTCAAAATTCTGTTAAAATCCATTTTTATCCAGATAAATTTCCGAAAATGAGCGCGAGAATTGTCTTTATAGATCTCATGGCTTGTGCTACCTTGGGCATACCTGGAAAGGAAGTTATATAATATAGAGGCAAAGGTTGTGTCGATTTGTTGAATTAAATGGAAGGCATTCAATGAGAATAACCGAAAGCCGTTAGAGTAAAAGAGGACTGATATGACCAAAAGGCTTACATAAAATACACACACCATAAGAGACAGTCATAGCATTGATGCAACTTTTGAAAAATCAATGATTTCTTTGATAAAACGAATGAAACATTTGTTTTGTTTGTTTTTATATGAAGAGAAAATTTATCGAAAACTGGTCCGGAATAGACTTTTATGCATAAAACGAATCTATATTTTGTGAGTTTCGATATATTTCGGACAGAATTGCAAAAAACAAGAGTAGGAGGAAGAGGAGGAAGAATAAGAGACACAAAAATCAATTTTTATTTCTTTAAAATTTTTGACTCGCATTGAATCATATCAAGAGTTTTGGCTTAAATTTAATGATTATCAATATTCTAGAAAAATAGATGTCTTTCCCTCTCTTTTGGAGTCTTTCAAATGAAAGATTTCTTCTTTAGAGTACGCAAAGTAAGAGAGAAATAAATAATCCCTAACTGAGACTTATTTGTGAAAATTTTGATTTTTAACACTTTATGCCTTAATAATAGGCAAAAGTATGCGTAAGAAAGAAATCTTTAATAGTGTGACTTCATTTGAAGAGGCACTGGTTTGGCAGCACATATAAACTAGAGCACATGATATAATGGGAACCGCCTGTTATATCCGTGATTTATTAGTGATCGTTAAAAATCTTTGAGTGCGAAGAGAAATATAAATGTCTGATAAGAATAACTGGAGGCTCACAAAACTCAACCATAAGAATGGCCCGAAATCACAATAAGCAGTGCAAACGACAACTCAATTCATTGTAAACTTCTTATTCTGCGCTGTGTGTAGGTTTGATCCTAGAATTTCTGGTATTTAAGTCAACAATTTTTGCATAAAAGATATACATCTAATCAGTTGACGAATGAGAGAATACGAGTCAGGAATTTGTCGAAAATCTTCATTAGTTTTACGATTTTGTGAGAAAAGAAATGTGTTTTCTCTCAAAAAGAGAAAAAAATTAATGGAAAAAATAAATTGTTGTAAATTAAGAGATCAATAGTATGTATGCAAATGCGTGACTGACTCTCAGACAAAAGGTATCTCCTCTTTACTGCCGATGACTCCTAACATTTGATTACCGGAGCCGACAATTAAAGTAACACCGAATAAGTCATTCAACTCAGACATTATTTTGTCTCTTCTGTCAGATATGTTGTGTATTTGTTTCACATGAAAATGCAAATTAAAATTCTTGTGCTTCTCGATGGCAACACATCATAATTAAAGCTAGCCGTGAAACTCAACTTTTCACATCCAGCAACTTGTAAAACATGTTGCCCTCCACTTAATTATAAGCAATCAATATGTAAGATATGAAAGTCTGATAAAAACACGCAAATCGAGAGATGAGGAAATATTTTTGCGATGATTTCTATTCAATTGATATGAATATTCATTAAATGTTTTATTCAGTTTTTCAAATAATAATCAGACAAATGATTGTTTGTAAACTGTTAACAGCCGTGACTTCAAATAATTATGGATTTTCAAGTGATTTGCAATGAATGGACTAAAAGACGGAACAGAAAGCAACTATTGAATCAAATAATAGGAGACTTTGTTTTTATAACTCAATGAGAGTTAAACAAAGAATACATTGAAATGTCTGCCGAGTATTCAAATCAAAATTCAGGCGACGTTTAACCGCATAAACCACTGATTAATCTTATATTCAATAACATGACATTCCTTGCAATCCATAGTCTTTTCTTTCGAATAAAACATTTGAAAAATGAGAATAAACCCTAAGAAATGAATTCCTCTTTTCAAGAAGATTTTCATGAATAGAGAAGTCATTGATCCTTATTCATAGCCATACTATAATAAAAGTTTATTCGTGTAATTATATATGACTCAAAATTAATATCAGGATATGTTTCGAAATTATATAATCTGAGCTCAAATTCGTATTACTTATTACAACAATTCATTACCGTATTACCCCGGAAACAAGCGCATGCCAGTATAAATGAGGAGGACCATTTTTGAAAAAATGCACTTATGGT